>JAFFST010050531.1:72010-82151 GCA_022414735.1 Noturus placidus | reverse complement strand
TTAGGGGGCAATCACTTTTTCACACAGGGCCATGTTGGTTTGGATTTTTTTTCACCTTTAATAATAAACACCTTCATTTACAAATTGCATTTTGTGTTTACTTGTGTTGTCCTCGACTATTGTTTAAATTGGTTTGATGTTCTGCAAGACTTAAGTGTGACAAACATGCAAAGGAACAGGAAATGAGAAAGGGGGCAAGCACTTTTTCACACCACTGTATATATATGATTTTATGCACTGCCCTGCTGTCACATGATTGGCTGATTGGATAATTGCAGGAGTACACATTTTTCTCATAAACTGGCTGGAGAGATGGTGCCATCTCCTGTAACTAAAAGCGCAGCATGTACAACGGCTGTTTAAGCCTTTTCTGCAATTCAAATCTATTTCTATACCATTAAAAAAAAGTGACTGTCACAAAGCAGATTTAAGCAAGCCAGATGCCACAATAGGGAGGAAACAGGAACCTTGAGAGAAACTGTGAAAGGGAACCCAGCTGGATAGTGGGATTTTGAATCATTACTATTCTAGCATATTGTGAAGTTCTGTGGTGAGAACAGGACAGTCTTTGTGACTATAGCAATAATTTTACACACCAAATCAACAGTATCTAGGTGAGGTTATCCACTGAAGAAAATTGAGAACAGGTCACGGACTAATGTGTAAATATTTGGTAGCCAACTAGCGCAATCATCAAATTGTTTCAGTGTCTCAGCACGGACTGTGACAGCTTTTGTCATTCTGTAACTTACTTATGTTGTTTTTCAGTTGCAAGAACTGAAGGCTATTTCAAATTCTCATTTAGCGGTCTTACAGCATCACTGAACATCTCTCTGAGTTTCCCAAGAGCCAGCAATCTACTTGAACAGGTACAGGTGAATTTACCATAACACTTGAATCTGACCAATCTAAATCTGCAAACCTGCTTCTAACACCAGCAGTCTGTAATTGTGTCACCGTGCGTGTAGGCACATGCTCAGAAACCTGTGATGTGGCAGATGGGTCAATCAACAAGAAACCAAAGTTGTGTGGTTTTGTTGCCAAAGAGACTAACAGTAGACCTGCTGGCCCTGTACCAAATCAATGCTGAGGCTTCACGAATTCTTCCAAAGACTTGATAGCAGAGAAGAACTCTTGCATGGGAAGAGAGTTTCATTCAAGAGGATGTTATGAGCCTTTCATTTTTAAGCAGTATATTGGCATATTCGGCTCCAATAGAACTAACTTGGTCACTTGGATTATTCTGAAAACTGGACAGATGGCTTGTATAGCACAATCACTAATAACAGTATATTAAATAATATAAACAATTGTGGAAGTACAAACCATCTACCAAAAAAAATCAACTGGTGTTTTAAATGATGTTCGGGAACGTTGTCCAACATGTCGTTAGAAAAATCTCACAAAAGGTGTTTAATGTGGTTAAGATCTGCTCATTATTAAGGCCACAGCATACGAACTACAGCATTTTCATCTTCATAAACCCACTCAGTAAGCCCTCGTGCCCCGAGGATGGGGGTGTAGATAGTGTCAATATGAGCTGCTAAACTGAGCCAAAGGACAGAGCTGTAGTGCTGCAGAAATGTCACATGTTCTGTTTTTGGACCAGCAAACAAAACAAAAAAGTAAATGCTTTCCAAAAAAAAAAAAAAAAAAAATGAATTATCCAGCGCTGGTCCACTGATCTTTATGCTTGAGTCATTTTTGCAATATACACATGCACTACACACTGAGGTTTGAATAGCTTTTTCTTGTGCCATATTTCTGATCAACCACAACATCATATCTGTTTTAAAAGAGTTTCAACCCTAAATTTTTCATCTCTACAAAGCCCTCAGCATTTTTTCTTGCTTTGTGTAATTGCTGCATGAAACCAAACATCAACATGCATCAACACGTATCTCCCTTTGATGTGGGAAACTGTAAAACCATCAAGTTCTCTGTATAGTTATTACTCATTCATGTTATTAGAAGACGACATTCTACAGACCAAAACTAAAGTGATAAATTTAGCTTGGTTTTTTTTGTATACAAATTGTCCAAAAAAGTACAACATTACAGTCTTGGACTTTCTCATCTGAAAAGTCAGCGGCATTCAAATGATCCATTGCATAATGCTACGTAATGTAATGTACAGGTTGGGATAAAACAGTAACTTTAAGATTTGCCATTCTTACTGAACTCCGATGTCTTACTACTTTTGTCTGCAGTGAAGCGGTGGCCAAAATACTGTGCCAAGAATTCACCAAGAGCCAAGAATAATAAAAAATAAATAAAAAAATAAAGTGACAGAAAGCTTGGAAGGGAAGAAATTCAATAACCTGACTCCCTAAAGTATTGTGTTCCCTTTTTTTTTGAGCAGTGTATAAATAAGCAACAGAAGTTTTGGGATTCTGTCCTGTGGAGCGATGAAACAAAACCTGAACTTTTCGGCACAATGGATCAGTGGTATGTCTGGAGGAAAGAACACTGTCCACAGTCAAGCATGGTGGTGGCTCAGTGATGCTCTGGGGCTGCTTTGCATCCTTTGCCACTGGAAACCTGCAGCATGTGGAAAGCAAGATGGATTCATTGAAGTATCAAGAAATCCTAGGAAAAAACGTCATGCCATCTGTGAGGAAGCTGAAGCTTGGGCGTCATTGGACCTTCAAACAGGACAATGATCCCAAGCATACCTCAAATTCCACCAAGGCTTGGTTGCAGACGTCCTGGAAGATTCTACAGGGCCATCACAGTCACCTGACTTGAACCCCATAGAAAATCTCTGGAAGGATTTGAAGAAGGCGGTTGCAGCCTGGCACCAGCCAGAAACTGGTGTCTGGCTAAACATCTGGTTTGCCGCAGGTCATAACAGCAAAAGGGTGCTCTACTAAGTACTAAAGATGCTCGCCATGAAGGGGTTGAACAATTTTGAAAATGGAGAGATCATTATAAGTTGCATTTTCAGTTGAATTTGGGGAAACCACTTGAAGCATTCGTTGTGTTAAAATATTTCAATTGTTTTTGTTTGTTTTGTTCAGTGCAAATAGCTGAAAGTCTGTAAATTGACAATAAACCTGATTTGCAATGGGGGGTTTAATAATTATGATTCCAACTGCAATATACATTAATACTTCTGATGCTGCTGAACATACACATGAAGATTTTTGCAGTGATTAAAATCTGAAGTCAGATGGAAGGTGTGAAAATGTTGTTCAAAAGGCAATCAGTGATTTCTCAGAGAAGCTCACAGTTCTGACTCATACAGACACTCCTTGATGTTTTCATCTCTGTTAAGCGCCTTCTGTACTAGTATCACAAGCCAGGCATTTAGCCTTTGATGGTGTCTGATATATTTTGTCACTAAACAGAAAGAACCTCCTACTTTCACAGGAAGAGGCCGTTCAACTGACATTACAAATGACAAGCCATTTTTACTCACGGTTTCAAACAAAACTTTTTATTAATATTAATGTGCTTGTTCTTATACATTATTATTTCTATAGTAACTCATCGACAGAGATGCTCCACATAATCCAAGACTAATAAAAAAAATTAAATATCAAAGAAAAACATTTAAGGAAGGAGTCTCAAGTTTTAGGGTTTTGTAACAGTACATTTTCTCACAGTTAACATAAGAAGCAGAATTAATTTTTGTCTTATGAAAAAGAGAGGCTGGTGACAGAATGCCTGTTTAAAGTTGCTATAATTTTAATAATCTTTTTTTAATTAATCTATTTACAGGAACTTGTTGCACAACATTCTCTTCAATATTTATTGTTGATGGTGTAGATCTGCTGCCCATCTTTACCTTGACAACTGTTACAGGTCAAGTTCACTATTGATTTTTAAATTTTGCTTTTTGTTTATAAACCTTTGCATAGACTTGCTCTGCAGTATATTTGTAATCTCTCACCCCATGCACTGCTTCATGACATCTCCGATCATCCAGTCAATTACTACTCTCAGTTCCCCACTCACGTTTTAAGGGTAAAGGTAACCGGGCTTTCTCTGTGGCTGCTCCTAGGCTTCCTTCTCCACTAGTGATGAGTCATTCATGAAAGTTTTGTTCATTTTGAACGAGTTGTCTCAGAGTGATTTGTTAATTTTATGTTGACACATGCGCTGCAACATCCCCTTAGGTTTTGTACAGGAAATAGAAATTACTAGTTCACATCTCGAGTCTTTGGGTTAGAATCGTTTGTGCGTGATGAACGCCCCACTGCATTCAGCCTATGGACGATCACTACTCTCATCATTACATCTTCTGTTTCTGTGTTTAAATGGACGGCTGTGGCTCAGTCGGTAGAGCGGGTTGTCCACTAATCGTAGGGTTGGTGGTTCGAATCCCGGCCCGGGTGATCCCATGCCGAAGTGTCCTTGGGCAAGACACTGAACCCTAAGTTGCCCCCGATCGCAAGCTAGCACCTTGCATGGAAGCTCTGCTACCATTGGTGTGTGAGTGTGCTCTTGTAAGTCGCTTTGGATAAAAAAAAAAAAGCGTCTGCTAAATGAAATGAATAAATGTAAATCCTCCTTGAAGAGCTATTCGTTTTCAATAGGTTTTAATTGAGGGTGTAAATTTTCCATTGGTCCTTTTTTTTTTGTTTACTCTGAGTTTGTTTTAATTCTGTTTTATATTTCCTGTACAGCACTGTGGTTTCAACATCTGTTGTTTGAAATGTGCTTTATAAAACAATAAGCTAAACCTAAACTAATCTTTCAGTGGTTTATTTACTCTCCAAGTAAACACTTGCTGACAGTGTACCCCTCGACTGTTTGTTTTGAACAAAAATGTCCAAAACTCAATAAAACATGCGCATATTCATGTGTGTGTTTCATGGACAGACAGGAAATGAAGCTACCATTTTTTTTGGGGGGTCGAGAAAATGTTCCGCATGTATCAGGCCCTTTATGACGGCCTTTTTTGGGGCGGCTGTGGCTCAGTCGATAAAGCGGGTTGTCCACTAATCCACTAACCGTGGGGTTGGTGGTTCGAATCCCGGCCCGGGTGATCCCATGCCGAAGTGTCCTTGGGCAAGACACTGAACCCTAAGTTGCCCCCAATGGCAAGCTAGCACCTTGCATGGCAGCTCTGCTACCATTGGTGTGTGTGTGTGTCTCATTAGTAAGTCGCCTGTAAATGTAAAAATGATATTTCTGTAAAGCTGCTTTGAGACAATGTACCATTGTAAAAAAGCGCTCTACAAATTGATAAATTATTAATTATTAAATTATGACACGGTTTGTAAACAGGAATAGGACTTACAGTTAGTTTAGCTAATGCTAATCATGTCCTTAACACAGACCAGGTTTTGTTGTGATGTACAATACATTATGAATAGCTGTCAGTTGACCCAGGTTTTAAAAGTTTCTAAAGCAGGGAAGTAGAGAATTAGTCCCTCAAGCTTGGCAAAAAAAACAAACAAACAAACAAACAAACACAAAAAAAGTCTGCTTAGTTTGAAGTGTTTTAACCTAAAACAACAAGACCCACTCGTGTTTCAGAAAGGCCTTGCGTCCAGCTCGGTTAAAGAAAGGCCACGGTTGAATAACCTCCAGCTAGCAACACCTGTGAAAGGCTTGACACACACACACAAAAAAAAAAAACAGCCTTGTAAACAATGAACAACTTTCTGGAAAAGAGCGCAAAGAAAGGGTTAAGCTGAAGGAAACCTTGGTTGGTCAAAACGAGACGAGCAGCAGGCCGTTCTGGGATTAACGGGTAGTGCTAGTCAGTTAGCAAGAACACAGCTGCGTGCAATGGGACTCTGTATGCACTTAGCAACTGGCTAGCTAGCTAGCTAGCTAAACAAACACCAGCCCTTCCACATATAGTGCTGCTTCCTTCATGTGCTTGATTTTCTTCCCCCGTGCTTCCCAGATACACCATTTAACAGCAAATTACATTAACTGATAGAACCACATGCCTAGCGCTATGCTTAAGACTCGGACTCTTTTTTTTTTTTTTTTTTTAAACAAAACCGCCCAGATTTACAAACACGTTGCTCCTGAGATTTTTTTTTCCCCCTTCTCCCTTTTGCACATACACATTTTGCTAGCGTCCCCATGCTCTGCTGCACGCTCGCGAACCCAAACCAAACCGCACCGCAGCGCAGCGCGCGACGTTGCTCTGCGTGGTTTTGTTTGCAAACAAACAAACATTTTAAACGTGAAACAAAACATCTAAGCGATCCTCTTGCTCGATTCCGAACAAACAAACAAGAAGAAGAAAACAACAACCACCTACAGATTGAGAACTAAGTCTCCAGAACGAGCACGGGTTGTTTGTGACAGTGACATACCTTTGCAGGTGCTCGTGCGAGGATTTCTGTGCCATTTCGCAGCAGACGAACGAACGTCATTATTATTAGTGCTTTGTAAATAATCGCAAATGAAAAGGGGGTGGAGGCGGTAATAGAAGTTGTGGCAAGCTCCGGTCGCTGATGGACTACTCACCCGAAGCACGAGCGCCCTCTCAGTCATCGCGAGCACTCGGAGTTGCAGAGCGCGAGCTCCACGGGCGTGAAAGAACAATCTGGAGAAATCAATATGGTTTGCGAATCGAAATAGAGATCATCTCGGCGATATGAGCGAGCACGTGCGGATCTTTTACAGCTGTTTGCATGCGTTCTGTGCGGAATAATGAGTTTCTTCTGCAACTACCGCCCTCCACCGTTTACCGTGCTAAGCTGGAGTTTCTCGGCAGAGCTCGCGCTACGTGGCTGCCTGGCTTTAGTCTCGCGCTCGTCTGAAGTGCCAAAGCTATCTATCCATGCATTAAGTGCCATGACCTTTATCGCCCACAGAAAGGACTTATACCACCTTTTAAATGGTAAACATTCAACAGGCAACCCCATGTAATATAAAGTCAATTACACATTTAAAAAAAAAAAAAACAAAAAACCCTAAAACCTTGTTAAAAATATTTTTGCCTGGGGAAAAAAAGTGCTATTAAGTCCCAGAAACTTGGTGCATTAAAAAAGAGGCATCTCAACAATTTCTGTATTTTGCTTTGGGAACAGGATGTGAGACTGTAGTTACTGATTTAAAATAATTCATTGGAGTATGCAGGGTGAAAGAGCTAATCTGGATGACTGTTAAAACAGGTGCAATTCTTGTAAAACAGTATAATGTGTAATAAAAAAAAAATCTGTCAGCTGCATTTTGGACAAGCTATTAAAGATAAACTATTGTGGTTTTTTTTTTTTTTTGTCTTTTTCTCCATCAAAGGGAGTATCAATAACAGTCTGCTAATTAAAAATGCATGGACCTACTTAACTCCTGTCCTTCTTCAGAAAATATCCCCCAACACCTCCAATTTGTGTTTTAAATGTCAGGTTAATATAGGCTCAATATAGGCTCTGTAACGCACATGTTCTGGAATTGTGAAAGATTTAAGCTTCTTGGAAAATGGTTCATGCTAAGGATTTTAAAGAGTTTGATCCAGTGTTTATTTATATTTTTTATTTATATTGTGATGCTTTGGGTGCAGAGATCTATGCATTAAACAATTATACCTATTTGGCCAACATGTAGATTATTATTATTATTATTATTATTATTATTATTGTCTAAGCCTGAAGTGCCCTAGGTTAAGATGTAGCTCAATAAAGTAATCAATTCCCTTAGAACAATGTAACATACGTCTTGTATCAAAAATTTACTCTAAAGATTGCAAGAGCTTTGTAGATACATTTGGAAAAGGTGATGTGATTTATGTAGCAAGTGTTATTTATAGTCTGACTTCATAATTGTTGTTCCATTTAGGTTATGTTGTTGTTTACTTTCCCCTTCTCTTATCTTTTCTTTCCTCCCCCTTTATGTGCCTTGCCCTGTTCCTGTATGTGGAATCAAAATTATGTGAAATCACTGATCACCAATGATTGTCATTGTAATTATGGACCATTCCCCTAAATATGTGTTAGACTGAAAACGCTATATATCTATATTACATTCTAAAAACAAGCTCAAACTACATTTTATTAATTTGCTTTGTTGCAGATTCATAGCATTTGCTTATTCTTTTCATTCATTTTCATTTTTAATGCATGCATTTCAAATAATAATAATAATAATAATAATAATAATAATAATAATAATAATAATAATAATAAGATAATCACAGACCTGTAATGGCCTTTCCTGAGGTTTTTTTTTAAGCTAAATAAAATAAAATAAAAACAATGAGACACTTCGAATGAATGAACAACACGTGAATGAGAACAACAAGTGGGTGTCTAAATACCAGGTGTAGAGACCCAGAAATTTTCATATACCAAGAGGGATAGCCTAAAATTATCTAGCAGTCATTATCAATTAAAACACGGAAAATGGGCTGAAAAATAAAAGCACAAAATTAAGACATTATGGTGAAAGAAGGCAGATTTAATAACACCCTTTTCCCCTAAGAAGTTTATCCAAGTTCTGGGGTTGTCCAGTTAGTAGCTAAGAAGACAAGGGCAAATTCTGACTTAAGTAACTACTTATACAAAACAAAGAGACAACTGTCTGGAGAAGCAGGTCTTTAGACCTCTGTGGATGGAATGGGGGACTGAGTTGGCAAACGGGTGTAAAGTTTTGGACCAAGATAATGTGGTGTAAAGACCATTGACTAATCTGAATGCTCTCTATAAATGGAGATCCAAAGAAGACAGAAAGTCATAGAGATTTTACTAAAAGCTCAGCAGTTTGTGTATTATATGTAACATCATATTCTTAAGATGAAGTGAAAACTGTAACAGAACACTGCCCTAGGATAGCATGGGCTCTGTAAACGTGCTTAACATATGTTAGTGGATAATCTCACCTGAATACTGTAATCTTGTACATAAGAAATGCTGCTGTAATTATTAAGAATATGATGCTCAAAGGGAACATCTTTTCAATACACTTAGCACTACTTGACTCTACAGTATACAGTTATAGGAAGAGAATGTTTTAAAAATAATCACACTATCTGGTGTTGGGGGTGCACAGTGGCTTAGTGGTTAGCACATTTTCCTCGCACCTTTGGGGGTGGGGGGGTTCGAATTCCACCTCTGCCCTGTTTGTGTGGAGTTTGCATGTTCTCCCAGTGTTTCAGGGGTTTCATTGGGTTACTCCGGTTTCCTCCCCCAGTCTGAATGGCATTTCCAAATTGGCAGTTCAAAATTGTCAGTGAGTGAATGTGTGCGATTGTGCCCTATGATAGGTTGGCACCCCATCCAGGGTGTCCCATGCCTTGTGCCATGAGTTCCCTGGGATAGGCTCCAGGCTTGTGAACATATGTAGGATAAGTGGTAACGAAAATGGATGGACGGATTATCCAGTATGAGGATGGTTCTTCTCAAGGTTTTTTCCTCATATCATCTCAGGGAGTTTCTCATTGCCACCAACACCTCTGGTTTCCTTTTCAAGGATCTCAAACTAAATCTACATCCAGATTTCTGTAAAGTTGCCTTGTGACAATGTTTATGGTTAAAAGTGCTATTCAAATAAAACTGAATTGAAGTTTTATGAAGAAACTGTTTTATGTGAAACACACTCATTCAAAATGAGAAAGCTGCTTCTAATACAGTGGTGTGAAAAAGTGTTTGCCCCCTTCCTCATTTCCTGTTCCTTTGCATGTTTGTCACACTTAAGTGTTTCGGAACATCAAACCAATTTAATTAAATTGGTTTGATGTTCCGAAACACTTAAGTGTGACAGACATGCAAAGGAACAGGAAATGAGGAAGGGGGCAAACACTTTTTCACACCACTGTATATGGGCATCACAATATAAAAAGTATAATAATTAACAATCTATTCCAGATTTGTAAAAAATTAGTTGGTTTCACCAAAATATATGACAGATAAATATCTATGGAAGCATACTAATGATAACTACAGTAAAATACACTATGGGATGCCTCAAATTTTAACTAGTATTAAATTAGTGCCTAGGAAAAGACAGGAATCAGTTGTTTTTGAAAAGCTTAGCTGTGAGATTGTGAAACAGATGGATGCTCAGGCCATCTAGTGGACATAGAGGGAAATGTTCAATAAAAATACACAAGTGTATACAGCGAGCTAAACACAGGTCAAGGGGTCGTCCATATATTACGTCATCAAATTTTCAGCCATTTTAACCCCCCCCTCCCCCCATGTCATCTAACGTCATCAGGCTCTTTACCCCCCCC
>JAFFST010050531.1:58487-69141 GCA_022414735.1 Noturus placidus | reverse complement strand
CTTAGTAATTAATTACACCCAACACTGTATAAAAGTAATTAAAATGTAAACTTATGCATTGACTCAAGCATCTATTTTCTCTCAAGCTAACTCTGTCCTTTCTCCTCTGTCTTTTTGTCTGACACTGTTGCCATGGTGACTCATATCTGCGCTCCATTGATAATGGCTTTTTATAGTTCTGGTGCACACGCTTAACTCAGAGTCAGTCAACTTAGAGTTGATTGAACTAACTCATTTCAGCTGTCCTGTAACCGAAAACTCAAGAGTTTCCCATCTCAGGGTACGTCAACTCAGAGTTCAAGTTTTAACTCAGAGTTGGTTGAACCTCCTTAGTGAAACGGCCCCAGGAGGTAGGTATATCTCTGTCAAAGTCAACAATCAACAGAAGACTCCGCCAGAGTAGGGTTTCAGACTACAGGCAATCACTGACCACAAAAGATTTGCAACCAAGTGTTACAAATGACAATTTAATTGATATGATTGATAGTTTATCCAATTATTTTTGGCTACAACAAAAAAATTTAGTTCCCACAATGTTTACCTGATTTGGATGTAAATACCAACAAATTAATGTCTGGGATTGGCATTACATAATTCCATTACTATTTAATTACTGATAACAGAATAACATTGTCAATGTCCAACTATTTATGGATCTGACTGTATTTAGGTAAATTTGTTGCTGTTAACTTGATGTGTTACAGTCTAAGGAAGTTTTACAGAGCCTAGGTTTTCCAGTTCTTATACGCTATTTACTAAGATTTATATAATCATTAGAATTCTTAATTTAAATGTGTAGTATTGATAAAATAAGGCAAAATGACCATAGTGATTTAGGTAGGCAGCACATTGGTTGCTACATCACAACTCCAGGTTCTCCAAGTCGATCCTGGACTTGGGTTAATCTCTGAATGGAGTTTCACATGTCACTTTGTCCATGTGGGTTCTCTGGTTTTCTCCGTGTGTGTGTTGCCCTGTTCAAGGTGTATTCCCACCTCATGTCCAGTGTTCCTAAGACAGACTCTGGAGCCACCACAACACTGACTAACTAAGCTAAAGTGCTTACTAAAAATTAATGAATAAATATTCCTCAAGGTATTTTGCTCCAGTGGTTAAAAAATAAAGTATAATGGAAAAATTTTAATACCAGCATAAATTTTGCATCTATTTGCTTTTTTTGTGATAGAAGCTTTTCACATGCTATTCAACCATTTTATTTTTCGGAAGAAATGAATATTTTCCTGGTTATATAGGTGGAACTTCCCCACCAGATAAAAAGAATAGTGCTCCTGTTTAATCTTTAATTTAAGAACAATGTTCCTTAATCCATTTTCCTCCAAACTGACATTCAAAATTTGCCAAATCCATGAAATTGATTATGGAATTAAAGCATGAACATTTTATCTGATGTGTATTCAATTAAAGAATGCAGACATTAAAACTGGCGACTGTTGATCCTTACTGAGCCTAGGAACCAAACCTCATTTGTAGTTTATTCAGATTCAAACTGACAACTTCATTACATTTCAGTAGAAATGTTTTTAATTTACTAATTTGTGACTTCTGGAATACATGTGTGCTTTCTGCAACACAATTAGAAAAACAATAGAGAAAAAACAAACCAGTCAGGCTAACAGGGATAAAGAGTGAGACTTACACATGAACTGATTTCACCAACTATTAACTAGCTTTGACTTCTCCAATTTCTTATTCTTGAAGACTCCAGGGCTGTCTTGAGAATGTTTCTGTCGCAATCAGACTGCTTTAGCCATTAATATATAATTAAACGTTACATTTCACAAAACACAAACACACACACACTGTAGAGCTGCTGCATTCCCGATCCACACTTTGACTCCATTTCACTGGTGGAAAATCTCCAGTCCATAACTTCAGCCATAGAGAGAGTGAGCAAGAGAGAGAGAGATAGTGAGACTAATAAAACAGAGGGGAGAGCTGGCCATCTCTGAATAGGTCATGTGTAGGCTCTTCAGAAGCTGCTCTTTCTCCCTGCCATGTCTCCTTCATCAAGTTATCCTGGAAGGGGAAGTGCACTGAAGTGTGTGGGTTCATGTTTGCTTGTGTGTATGTGCCTCACTGCGGCAGTTGCAACAGCGTGCCCTGACCCGGGGGGAGGTAGGTGACGTTGCGTGATCGGCTGAGTTGGAAGGCGATGTCCTCGGCTGCCTCCAGCTTCCTCAGCTCCACCAAACCGTCTCCTGCCACGGCCAGAGAGTTGGCAATGAGCAGCGCAGCCTGAGAATCACCTTCTGCTGAGATGATGGCCGCCTGCTTCTGCTGCTCTGCCTACACACACACACACACACACACACACACACACACACACCCCATTGGAACTCAAGCAAGGTTGAAGTTTTCCTTCACTTAAACTACTATCTGGATGATAAAACAATGCGAACGGCATTGCAGGACTGAAAGGCAGATGCTTTTACTATCGTCACGGAAACAGTTGTCTCAAGATGGTGGAAAATGAAAGGACCTTGAGTACTACTGGCTCTTGTTTGAGCCGGTTTACGTTTTTGACTGTGCAGCAAAAAAAGTATACGTTTACTCTTTCACTTACTTTCTCGACAACGAACCTCGCTCTTTCAGCTTCCTGTTGGGCCACCTGCTTCATTTCCACAGCCTCAGTGAACTCTTTACCAAACGTCAGATGTGTCTGCAGAGATGGAGGAGAAGTTATGACATCTTGAGTATAGAAAGCATTGTGTGCATTAAAAAATATGTATAATTAAATCAACGAGACAAGGAATAGGAGAGGGAGTTACCAGTGAGACATCGTCAAGGATCAGGCCGAAAGTTGACGCTCTCTCGGTTAGATCTTCACTGACCTGCTTGGACACGAGCTCTCTCTGTGTAATAAGTTCTCCTGCATCGAACCTGGCCTAAACACACACACACACCAATAGGTTAACTCTACACATTATCATATACATATTTTTCTATACATGTAAATCAGGGGTGCACACACTTTTTTGACTTGCGAACTACTTTTAACATTACCAGTCAAGGAGATCTACCTACACTAAAAATGCGAAACACATATACTGAGTATACTTCAAATATATATACACGCACACACACACACACACAATATCTGTTCATGTACCTTGCATAACTGCATGAGCCCTTATGACACACTACAATTCAGTACATTTTTGGTCAGTACCTTACTCTGATGACGTGTACTGAATAGAATCAGCCAGAGTTGCATAGTCCGGACAGTAGCTGCTGGTAACCAGCCTCCAGCAGGCCTCCAAATGATGATCAGTCATTGTGGAACGGTATTTGGACTTAATAATCTTCATGTGGGAAAAGGCTGACTCAGAAATAATAGTAGCGACTGGCTCCAGTAAAGCAAAGTCTTGAAAGATTCTGTCAAATGCTGACTGACAGCTGTCAATCTGCTCCGTGCAGTGCAATGTTCAACCGCGCACAAGCCTTCCGCTGCGTCTCCAGCTCTGACCCAAGGTTTTGGAAGTTCATGGTGCTGTAGCTTTGAGGACAGAAGGTGCATTTTCCGTTTAAAGGCATTAACTGAGCACATCATATTGACCACGGTTATGTCTTTTCCTTACAGCTCCAAATTAAGCTCATTTAACATGTTGGTCAGATCGGTTAAATGCCACTGATCATCATTGAGTTGGGAGATTCTGCATGTTTAACAGCAAAAAGAAACTCCCTTATCTCCAGACAGAGCTCTCGAAATCTCTGCAGGAATTTACCCCTACTAATCTATCTCACATCAGTGTGTAGGAGTTCAGTGTGGTCACAGACCTCATTGCGGGCACATTGTCCGTGGTGGCTGATATTAATGTGCACACTGGGAGCTGGGTTTTGTCTGAGAAAAGTTTGTGGTGAGAGAAAAGATGAGATCTCAGACTGGCTGTCCTGTACATCAACGCAAACAATTTTTTTTTTTGAATGGCGATATACCTGCACTTCCTTTGCGATCGACCAGTTGATCGCGATCGACGTATTGTGCACCCCTGATGTAAATGTTACTCACCACTACAGCCTTCAGCACTTCAGTGGTGATGGAAGGAAGCACCCTTTCATCATAGTCCTCACCAATGCTCATGAAGATCCTCGGTAGCTGACCTGCTAGAGGCCTGAACAATATTCTCAGGGTGATATTCACATTCTGCAGATCTGACAAGCAGAAAGGGGGATATAATAGAGTGAGTGTTTATATTTAAAACAGTATTATAGACCCAGTGAACATTATTCTACCAACCGCCATATTTTTCCTTCACATACACACACACACACACGCGCACACAAAAATAGACAGAGACACAGCCACATACACAGAGACTGACAGACAGGGACACATGCACACTAGTTCTTGAGCCATTCTCAGATTTACAGTTATGATTACACAATTTTGCAGTTCCATGAAACAAGATCACTGAGCAGTCTTAAAACAGATCCTTACATTCTTAACTACCAGAAACTAAAGAGATAAAAACAAAGTAGTATACTCCTTTTTCACTGGAATGACAAGACCATAACCAGATTCCTTCAGGTCAAGACCATGAAAGTCAGTTTCACTTTCCGACAGCACTTACCTTTGCTTCCAGTGACGACAGGAACGTTGCGTGGTCGAGACCTGCAGTCAAAGATGATGGGTTTCTGGACCCAAGGAATCAGGAAGTGTGTTCCTTCTCCAACCACGATGTCCTGAACTCCTCTAAACCGGTCAAAGATGACTGCCTTGTGTCCAGCATCAACTGCAGGACAGACACCAAGCACAGACACAGCTTTGAACAACAGACCTTTAAAATCAAAATGGATGCAGGGCATCCTAAGCAAACGACCCAAAGTATGACGTTGTTCCTATAAATTGACACCCACTGAAAGGTTTTAAATTAGGAACGGTTTGAAAAAGTAATACTAAATAATTAGTGTCCTGAAAGATTTGCCATTTAATGACTATTATTTATGCACTAATGCTGCAAGAGCTCTCTTCCTCTCTAGGAGCAGGGTTACAATTTCAGTTGGAGGAATAGTATTCGTAGGAGAAACACCTCCAAATACAGACAAGAGTGATGATGTGGTTGCATTTAAGCCAAGTGGGTAACACAGAAATGGCTATCGAAAGAAAAATAATATTAGAAAGGGAGGCATTATAAGGAACACAGCCCAACACTAGTTGACATAGCACAATTCTAAACATCCAAAAATGCTGTGGTCACAGTTCTCCTTCAACTCCATTCATCTGGTCTACAGCACAGCTGCCAGGCTAATAAACTCCCTACCGATAAGATTTTGTAACATATGCTGCAGACCAGTCATGAAAGCATAGTTTTTTTTGTATAGATACTTTTTTTCCCCCCATCCATTTTAGAGAAAATGTAATATATTGTGATATATCTTTAGGTATGAAAATATTCAGATCATGAGAGAAGGTTTTGTCCATATGGTCAAGCCTTACTCCCAATAAGTTCTTGGTCAAATTCCACAACAGATCGAATATGTTCTTCATGTCAGACTATAGGATTGTAACAATAGACTTGCGATTAAAAAATTGATTACATTTGGCTCACATAGTCATTCAGTGGGGTCTGGGCTTGTGCAGAAGACAGGGTCGCATAAACAAATATTCTTGAGGGACCATGAAGGAATAAGGATATTATTCCTGTCCGTTAGTATGTATTCATTCGATTTCCATTACTGTATTTGTAGCTATCCTGTGAGCCTTCCTGCAATCGATGGCTTTTAGATGAGCATTGTAGGTGGCTGTCTTTGGTCGCGAAGGCACTATATCGGACCGCCAATCTCAACTCGCGAACAAAAAATTGTTTTATGATGTGCAATTTGTCTATAAGTTTGTAAAGTGAACCTAAAAACCTGTGTATTTGAGTGTGTTGTGGTTCTAGTATGAACCAAGAACCATGCTGAAATAAAGATGGAGATATATCATATGGTCTGCACTTATATAGCGCTTTTATCCAAATGGTGCTAACCATGCAAGGTGCTAACTTGCCATCGAGAGCAACTTGGGGTTCAGTGTCTTTCCCAAGGACACTTCGGCATGTGGAGTCATGTGGGCCGGGAATCGAGCCGCCAAACCTACGATTAATGAACAACCCACTCAACCACCTGAGACACAGCTGCTCCATATATATTATATTACAACACACAGTATTGTGGTGTAGAGCAAAGAGGCCTTAAAAAAATAATGAAATTAAATGTTTCTACACAAAAAAATATTATAAATAGCGGTAAACAGTAATAAAAGAAAGCCAATATTTGTTGTGATGACCCTATGCTTAAAAAAAAATAGTAGTGCAAGTACAATTTGTGCAGTTTTGCATTAATAAAAACAAAACTAATTAAAAAAAAAAAACCAACGAGCTGGTAAGTGTTACTGCAGAACCAACTTTGCCCTGTTCTTTTGGAGACCTTTTGGAAAACCCAGCAGCCTTCACTATGTTTCTTTTTGTCTGAAAAGTCTCCCTTACATAAAATACTGCTTTCTTTATCGACATACAACCATCTTTCCGTAGCATTAAATTGTGTGCTGGAAATCTAAAATGATTTGTACTGACTCCATAATGTAGAAGTACTAAAATAAACATTAACAAATTTTGTACTTAAAAAAAAAAAAAGAAGTGCCTAAGATTTTTTGCACAGCATCAATGATGTTATTTATATGACATGTATTTATAATACACATTATTTAAACCCCTTAACCTCCTTACCATTGTAGAGGGCAGAGTTAACCACGCCTCCTCCGATGGCCAAGGCCAATCCCAACTTCCCAATGGATTCGAACAGCTTCGCCATGGCAACAGTGTGTCAGGGTCCTGTAAAGAATGACAAGCTTTTATTTTCCCCTACATGTTTGTACAGTTTAATGAGAATGGGGAAAGACTGCTGAATATTCAGAAATGTCATCAGACCTAGAAGTTAATCACTCTGCTAGAAGCATATACAAGTCTCTCATTCATATACACGCATACGTGCGTGTGCGTGTATACACGCATACGTGCGTGTGCGTGTATACACGCATACGTGCGTGTGCGTGTATACACGCATACGTGCGTGTGCGTGTATACACGCATACGTGCGTGTGCGTGTATACACGCATACGTGCGTGTGCGTGTATACACGCATACGTGCGTGTGCGTGTATACACGCATACGTGCGTGTGCGTGTATACACGCATACGTGCGTGTGCGTGTATACACGCATACGTGCGTGTGCGTGTATACACGCATACGTGCGTGTGCGTGTATACACGCATACGTGCGTGTGCGTGTATACACGCATACGTGCGTGTATATACGCATACGTGCGTGTATACACGCATACGTGCGTGTATATACGCATACGTGCGTGTATATACGCATACGTGCGTGTATATACGCATACGTGCGTGTATATACATATACGTGCGTGTATATACATATACGTGCGTGTATATACATATACGTGCGTGTATATACATATACGTGTGTGTATATACATACACTATATATATCAGATACAATTTTTATAATTAAGATGAATAGCAGAGAGTTTATAAACCATGACTGCTGTAAATGAAGATGAAAGATGGGTTTGTGGAATAAAACGTGAGCACCATTAAGAGGCTTAATTCTACTAAAATGGAAGCACAAATTTATCATTCGTGTAAGAAACTAAAGCTGCACAATAATACAATAGGTAATTTCTGTAAATAGTTTGAATAATGATGACAATTGCCAGTCTGAACTTCAATGAAAGCCTTCTGACGCAAGCTAGCAACTAGCCGAACTTGCAGTGTTAGCTAACATTACACCTACCTTTCAGAACCCCATCTAAACCTATGATTCATGAGAGCGGAGCTTATTAATATGATTATATCCGACATGCGGTAAAGAAAATAATTAATAAACTGTTAAATAAGAACGAAAAGCCTTCAGTTCTAACAAAACGTGATAACTCACCAGGTTTCTCACGGTTCACTATGACCTCCACCGGAGCCAACGTAGGAAACACATGAACGCGTGGCTTTGTGCGCATGCGCATGACTGTTGAATAACAACCATTCTGATTGGACACTGCGCAGCTTGACGTATGAGTATGGAGACAAGTTATTGGTTCACCTGAACGCTGTCGGTTATTCTCGATAGCGTAGTTTCAGTGCTTCGTTTGACTTCTAGTGCATTGTAAATACACGGTGAAATAAAAGTAATATGATCAAGAATATATACTACACAGTATTGTTTAAAATATAATGATGGTAAAACGAAGCCTTTTTTTTCCAATTGGTTCGAAAAGAGGAGTAACAGCATTACTAGAAGTTGTTCAGTACAGTGCACGCTAGTGTCATCTGCCGGTCAAAAGGGAGAAGTGCAAATAGTGACTTCTGCGTGCTTATGCTTCCTTCAAGTGCTCATGGCAGTTCTTGCGTACCACAGTGGGTTTGGTCCAATTAATTAAAAATAATCTAAAATTTAGCGAGGAAAACGTAATACTTTCTGCTTTGATTCTAGGTGGCGTTGATCTGTTAGATATTAAATACATTAACAAACATATTTGCAAGATTTTTCAAATGAAAAGAAAGGTTACACCAAGGGGTACATTTTACTGGGGATCCTTCATGATGAATATCGGAATAAGGGCCTGGCTTTTTCCAAGCAATTTTGTGTATCTAATAAGGTTAAGGAAGTCTACTTCAAAATTCCACATAGAATCTACCGTTAATTCCTGAATTTGGAAATATTCTGAAACTATTGAGTCTGAAATATTAATACAGTAGTTTATATTGAGTCCTCCAGAAGTTAATCACTCAATTGTTCTCAAATATATATATATATATATATATATATATATATATATATATATATATATATATATATATTTAAAATGATGAAAACCCTGATCACTTCTCTTAAATATGCTGCCAACTTTATTTTGTTCTTTTCTTCTATTCATGTATATGTGTATCCATGTGTTGGTTCACGTGTTATTGTATCATATTCGAGATAACAATGTGATGTCCCTGTTAATGTATGTATTTATATGTTCTGCAAAAGAGGGTAGTTTGTGTGTACGAGTTAAGAGTTTGTGATTACGATGTGGTCTGTTGTTCAGTTTTGCAAAATTGGAGCCTCCTACTTGCTACATTAGCAAATTCAGCTGTCTGAATGAATACTCACTGTAAGTTGTCTACAAAAACCTGAAATTAAAGAGTTGTTGGTTAGTGCTTTGTTTATTTTGAATGGCATAGTACATCTATGAATTATCTGCACTGGAAATAATGCGGCAACTGTAACTCATCTGTGGATAATATCTATGGACAACTATCTCATCTGTGGACAACTATCTCATCTGTAGATAATACTTAATCTGTGGGTACTTATCGCATCTGTGGACAACTATATCTTCTGTAGATAATACCTTATCTTTGAGTACCTATCGCATCTGTGGACAACTATCTCATCTCTAGATAATACCTCATCTTTTAGTAGCTATCTCATTCGTGGACAATTATCTCATCTGTAGGTAATACTTCATCTGTGAGTACCTATCTCACCTGTGGACAATTATCTCATCTGTGGACAACTATGTCATTTGTAGATAATACTTCATCTGTGAGTACCTATCTCATCTTTGGACAATTATCTCATCTGTAGATAATACTTCATCTGTGAGTACCTATCTAATCTGTAGACAATTATCTCATCTGTGGACTATTATCTCATCTGTAGATAATACTTCATCTGTGAGTACCTACCTCATCTCTGGGTAACTATCTCATCTCTGGACAACTATCTCATCTTTTGATACCTATCTCATCTGTGGATAATACCTAATCAGTGGATAACTATCTCATCTGTGGATAATACCTTACATATAACCATTACATTGTATAGAACTGCAACACAAAATAGTTTACTTCCTGCACCTCAGTATAGCTATAGATGTATATGATACATATAATACAGGTTTGCTATTGATAGATGTATATATTTTTACATTTATCTTTGAATAATTCAAATATTTATTTTACTTTATATTATTTTTTTTTGTTGGATTTATATTTTTTATTGATTCTCATACACTTTTCAGAGTACAACAAAATATATCAATACAGAATCAATATTTTTTTACCCCAATAACAGCCCCTCCCACCCCACCCAGGAATGTTTACTTATGATTCATTTATTTATGATTCATGTACATGTAATTTAATTACATATGTTTCGTATTATTTTCACAAATCCATACAGAATAAAAAAAAGGAAGGGGGGGGGGGGGTAAGATGGACAACAACAATATGGTCCAAGACAACAATATTCTGCGCCGAGCAAGCAACGATGCAAAGGCCACAACACTAGCTTTTCTAAGGTTCAGAGGCTGACACTGAGATGGGACTCCAAAGATGGCAATTAGAGGACAAACCTCCAAATTGATTCTAAGAATGTCAGACATAGTCCTAAAAAAGGAGTTCCAAAAGTTCCTTAGTTTGGGACAGAGTGCAAACATATGATTCAGGTTACACGGTGAAAGTTTACATTTCTCACACATGTCAGGAACATTGGGATATATTTTAGATAGTTTACTCCTAGAGAGGTGAGCTCTATGGACCACTTTAAATTGTATGAAACTAAGTCTAGCACAGGAGGTGGTGGTCCGT
>JAFFST010050531.1:32986-54178 GCA_022414735.1 Noturus placidus | reverse complement strand
AGCACAGCAGAGTGGCTCAGTAGGGGGCACAGGTGATGCATCAGCCAGTCATCTCAGTCAGTCGACCCGTGGCATCTGGGTCTGCCCCTTGACCTCCTGCCAGCGGGCGTTCGTCACTTCACGTGGCCTCAAGGTGCACATAGCCTGGCGCAAGCATCGTGGTGACGTCACCGCCACTTAGTGGCGAATGGCGGTTGTTGTTGTTGTTGTGTGTGTGTGTGTGTGTGTGTGTGTTTGTGCTTGTGTATGTGTGTGTGTGTGTGTGTGTGTATTTGTGTGTATGTTTGCTTGTGTGTGTTTGTGTGTGTGTGTGCTTGCTTGTGTGTGTTTGTGTGTGTGTATATGTGTGTTTCTGTTTGTGTGTGTTTGTGTTTGTGTATATGTGAGTGTGTGTTTGTGTGTGTGTGTGTTTGTGTTTGTGCTTGTGTATGTGTGTGTTTGTTTGTGTGTGTGTTTGTGTGTGTATATGTGTGTGTGTTTGTGTGTGTGTGTGTTTGTGTGTGTATATGTGTGTATGTTTGCTTGTGTGTGTTTGTGTGTGTGTTTGTGTGTTTGTGTGTTTGCTTGTGTGTGTTTGTGTGTGTGTGTGTGTTTGTGCTTGTGTATGTGTGTGTGTTTGTGTGTGTGTATTTGTGTGTGTGTTTGTGTGTTTGTGTGTTTGCTTGTGTGTGTTTGTGTGTGTATATATGTGTTTGTGTGTGTTTGTGTGTGTGTTTGTGTGTATGTGAGTGTGTTTGTGTATATGTGTGTGTTTGTGTGTGTGTGTTTGTGTGTGTATATGTGTGTGTTTGTGTTTATGTGAGTGTGTGTTTGTGTGTGTACATGTGTGTGTGTGTTTGTGTGTGTGTACATGTGAGTGTGTGTTTGTGTGTGTATATGTGTGTGTGTGTTTGTGTGTGTGTTTGTGTGTGTATATGTGTGTGTGTTTGTGTGTGTGTATATATGTGTGTGTGTGTATGTTTGTGTACATCACATGCAACGGAATCTGAACAGAATTTAGAACGGTGTTTAAAACGGTATTTAGAATGTTCCATTCGCAATGTAAACTTAAGCTCTTATTTTTTATGCACTGAGCTGCATAACGATTTGCGTTCAAGATGAGCGGTTTAAAACTGTCTAGAGCATGCTGTAACTTATTAACAGCCCAAGTCCCTGATGCTGTGTTAAACACTGATTTTACATCTGAGAAGGTTCCTTCTGCAGAAGCCTACTATGGGGTTCTGCTTTTCTTAGATATATCTGGTGAGTTACCACTTCTTCTTCTTCTTCTTCTTTTTGGCTAGCGCACTTGCCTTGCACATCTGGAGTTGGGGTTTCGTTTCCAGCCTCCACACGTGCGTGCATGCGTGTGTATGTGTGTTTGTTTATGTGTGGAGTTTGCATGTTCTTCCCATGCTCCGGGGGTTTCCTCCGGATACTCCTGTTTCCTCCCCCGGTCCAAAGACGTGTTGTAGGTTGATTGGCGTTTCCAAAGTCTCCGTAGAGTGCCCTGCGATGGGTTGGCACCCTGTCCAGGATTTATCCCACCTTGTACCCTGTGTAGGATAAGCATTTGGAAAATGGATGGATGTTAATAATAATTATTTAATGCACACTTCAACATCTATGTGTGTGTGTGTGTGTATTTATGTATATTCTTTTCTTTTGGTCCATAAAATAAAGGGGGGGGGGAGGGTATAGTATTTACTGTTTTCAGCCTACATTTTCTCTTCTTTTTTATTGCAGTAAAATAATAATAATAATAATAATAATAATAATAATAATAATAATTAAAAATCGTTATCATGTAATATAATTGTAATAATTATATAAAACATGGCTAATAAATTCCAGTAACTACTGTTATTGTTGGAGCAGTGCACGGTCACTTCATATCTTGTTTATTTGTAATATAGATAGTGACATTCAACAAATTCAAAAAGACAATACCATTCAAATAAATGCAAAACGTCCACCCAGTTACTACTGTTGCCCCCATGCCGGGCAGGCCCTTATGCCCTGTTTTTTAGAGAGAAAACTCTTAGACAATTCGGTTTGGACTGTTTGTGTGCAAAATTTTGTTCATTTGTGGTGCATAGTGTGATGGTGAGTGCCTTCTTTCTCTTAATCTTGTCATTTTTATTCTGATACTTTAATTTTTTTTTAGGATTTTCCGTAATAACAGAAAAGTACACGGCGATGCATGAGCAAGGGCATGGAGCAGATGAGTTGACTAATGGACTTAACTGCTATATCAGCAAACTGGTTGAATGTAAGTCTTTGTGTCTCTTCGTGTATCTGGGACTAATGTACTAATAGATTTTGAACAAAACATTAACGTATATGAAGTACACCACAGGTATACTTGAGGAAGGTGGCGACATTCTGAATTATGCAGGTAATGTCCTTTAATTCTTGTCCTGCAAACTTATTGAAATGTTTTTGCATGTATGTCAGTACATAGATTTGACAAGATCTTTCCTCCAGGTGACGCGATTTTGGCTCAATGGGTGGTTGCGGGAATGCAGACGAGTGATGTCATATCTCTGGCTATCAAATGTGCCTTGAAAATTCAGAGCAAGTGTGGCGTTCAGGAGATGAAATATGACTGCAAGTTACGTGTGAAAATAGGTGCTTTTTTTAAATTTATTTCTACCTGCATGCTTTACTGCCTGTGTATTGTATGTGCTAAAACATAATGTACTTAAATGCACTTCTTGTCTGTGGCAGCCATATCGACTGGGAAACTCTCCAAAATAATAGTGGGAGAGAAATCGAGGCGTTTTTTTGCCGTCATTGGCCCAGCTGTGGATGAGGTGCGATTGACTGAGCCTCTGGCAAATCCTGGGGATATTGTTCTCTCACCTAAAACGTGGAACCTCTGCACACAAGAGAAACTGGTCATTCAACACATTGAGAATAACAAAGCTGTCAAGGTTGGTTTTAAGCCTCATCTGACAGACTACCAAAACCTTTTTTGAATTCACTCCACCTCAATTCACCACACCAATTTTCCAAGCCTTTATCTTCTTGTTGAACTTACTTCTAATGCTTTAAATGTTATAACAGATACTCCATTTTAAGAAAGAGCCCAGGTTCTTGGTGGAAACGTACCATCAGATGCTGAGCAGGGACAAGAAAATCCCTGAGAAAGGTAAAGGCCATTGTACACATTTTCTTTTTGCTTTTAAGGCATACATTTCCATTGTTGATACAACCCTCCATTTTAACGTTTCATATCTTTAGGTTACCTTAGATCAGCATTCCAATCAATGCCTGACATGGAGAAAGAGAAATTCCTCAGGAAATATATGATGAAAACAGTCTTGCAAGATGTAAGTAAAATTTGAGGCAATGATATATCAGTGTCATGGAGGCACCTCCTGGATTAGGGGTTCAATTCTCCCTGTGCTTCAGTGGCTTCTGCCGGGTACTCCGGTTTCCTCCTCCTATGTTTGATTTCTTTATTTTCCTCTATTAGATTGATGATAACCAGCCACCGGATTTATCATCAGAGATACGGCCAGTGACCATCATGTTCGTCAATATGGAGTATGTTTTGGCTTATACTCCAATGGAGCTGTGCGACTTTGTTCAAGAAGCCACCGTCATTATCAGGAACAAGCTCTGTCCCTCTGGCCAGCTCAACAAGATATTCTTTTTTGACAAGGTAAGTTTTCCAGATTTTTATTATACATTATTAGTTAAGCAAAACCCTACTTACTTCACAAGTCAGTAGCAGACAGTACAGTTCAAAGTCCTTCACCTCTATTACATCTATATACAGTATGTTTTTCACCTATAATGCAATTTACTTGGTTGTAATCTCCAAATGCCTGATTAGATGTGGCTCAGAAGTATTTGACATGGAAAACCTGCAGCCACAGTGAGCTTTTATGAATAAAATTGGACACCTCTGTGATAGAACCAACATTTTCCAATGTATCATCCTGTGATAACATTTAGTAGAAACACTGAGCAAACACAATTGAATGTTAGTGATTAAGATACCTGGTGACTGAAAATAGGAAGCAACTGCATCATTTAGTAATATACAATCACACTGTAGAATGTGCTAGAACTCATTTACAGTTCTATTGTTATTAAGAGATGTTAAACAGTCAAGGTAGAGGTTGTCCTACAGAGCAAACTCAGTCACATGCACAGGCACTCAGGCGCATTTTATTATTATTTTTACTAAAAGTAACATATCAGAATACCACAGTCACAACCTTCTCCGAATCTGTCATGCACTTTCAGGGCTGTACATTTCTCTGTGTATTTGGCTTACCTGGGTTTAAAAGAAAGGATGAGAGTGCTCTCGCACTGCAGGCTGCCGACAGTATAAGCAAGACCTGCCGGAAAAAAATGAAGCATCTAAAGTAAGTCATAGTACAGAGTCTTTAATCTAAACTGCAAATTCCTTGTTATTATTTCACACATGTGCACATAAAGCATTTTTGAAAGGTCCTGTCTCATTTTTTTGTTGTGATATCATAGTGATAAGAACCCTTTGTGTCTTATAGGGCTATCTCAATTGGTGTAACTACAGGTCTAGTGTATTGCGGTGTGGTGGGCCACCAATTGAGGAATGAATACACAGGTAAGGGGTGTTTTCCTTACCCTAATACTTTAACAGCCTCTGGACTTTAGCCTTCATCACTGTACCTCTGCTCTCCCTGACAGTAATGGGAAACAAAGTGAATCTGGCTGCCCGGTTGATGATATACTACCCGGGGATTGTATCATGTGATTGGGAGACCAAGAATTACTCTGGTCTGCCTTGTTGCTGCTTCAAGGAGGAGATCGAGAAAGATCTGAAGGGTGTGAGTGACCCAGGGAAGATCTATTACTTTAAACCTAATTGTCAAAGGTAAATTCATTAGTTCATTTTTTTATAGGAAAGATTTGTGTAAGTGTTAGAGATAGGAATCATTTGAACTTACGAGTGTCACTTGATACATAAATGGATTGTTTAACAGTACAACTGAAGAACTGTAACTGTTTTACAGGCATGTTGAAGCATCAATGATATTAGAAATGGAAAAGGACAATATGGTTGGGGGTGAGTGGAGTATTATGACTGTCCATTTCATTTCTTTAAGTTGTATCACCGCAATGTAATTGAGGCAGTACTTATCAATGTTTTAAAGTTTTTCTTAAGGGCTGGGAAAATGAAATATTCTTAATTGTATGAATTTATTTATAATTTTATTAATTAAGAGATATCTCTGATTTCATTCAGTCACAAAATAGCAAACCTCATATCCGGAATGGGCCAGTGTGGGTGCAGGTTTTCATTCCAACCAAGCAGAAGCCACACTTGAATCTATTGAAAGCCAAGATCAACTGATTAAACAGGTGGAATCAGGTGTGCCTCCTGCTTGGTGGGAATGAAAACCTGCACCCACAACGGCCCTTTCCGGACAGGATTGCCCACCCCTGCCCGATATTTTGATGGGGACACTATACTGTAAAAGCAGCACCATCTTTAGGATGAGAAATTAACCACAGATCCTGACGGTCTGTGGTCATTAAAAATGCCTGGACACTTATCGTAAGAGAGTTGGGTTGAAATTTCCCCATTTGGGCTTTATCTATCATGGCCCCATAATAATGTCCATTCCTGAATTGGCTACATCACTCTTCTCTCCTTTCCACCAATAGCTGGTGTGTGGTGGGAGTTATGGTGCAATATGGCAGCCATCACTTCATCCAGGTGGATGTTACACACTGGTGGTGGTTGAGGAGCAGCACCAAACCAGCACCAATCTCTGTCAGTGGTAAAAGGGTTTAGTATAGGCTCTTAAAGGCTGCGTTCCATTTTAATGAACACAGATCAATTGACTAACTGAAACATCTATGCTACTCATATAGATGATAAGAAGCCAAGAACATTCAGACACGAAACTGTCATGGTTTCCCCTTTAGGCAGCACACTGGAGAGCATGAGGGCACGCATGCACGAGCAAGGTTGGAGTGCTGACAACCCTGACATTGTTTACCATGGACATGTGCAGTTGTTATGTTTCTGTTCTATCTCCTCCCTCTTCTGTCATTGGCTGTTGTTCGATCGTGTGTCTAGATTGATGTCATCCGTCAGCACTTAATGTTGCTTATATACCGTGCACCTCCCAGTACACGGTGCGGAGTATTAGATATTAGATTAGTTAAGTTATGTTCCTTGTTAGATATAGTTATATAGTTACTTTTATATTAGATTAGTTCATTAAGTCCATGCTGGTTTTTCCGCTCCCAGTTCATAGTCATAGTTCATGTTTCTTGTTTTGTGTTTTGACCCTGTTTTCCCTGACCGCGACCCTGCTTCCTGCTTTGCCCCGTTTATGCCTGTTTGCCGATCGTCTGACCCCTTGCCTGTCTTGACTACATTTTGGATTACGATTTGGATTTATCTGCCTTTGTCTCCTTTAATAAAACTGTTAACTGCACTTGCATCCGTTCTAATCTCTCTTACGTCTTACGACGTGACAGAAACAAATAAAAAGGCAGTCTATTTGAATATGATATATGAATCTTTATTTGAAAGATAAAGTAATGCAAAAAAAATAGGCATAAATGACCAATAGAAAACAAAAGTCTCGACAGCGGTGTATTGTTACATACAACAGAAAACAGCTAAATGGAGAAACTTCTTATTAATTAGAGTAATCCTCTGAAATGCACAACTAGGAAATGCATCACACAGGATGTCGTCCATACCCGGCTAGGGTGAACAGGACGCTAAATAAATAAATAATTAGAAGTCACATATTGTGCATAGGCAACTTAAGCAAATGAACATAGTACCATCAAGGCAGCATCATTTTCTGATTGTATGGCAAACTACATGAATTCAGTGCCCGAGCAACTCATCAAATGTAAAATGCTGTCCTGTTTCACAGTTCCCTCAGAAAAAAGTATTAATACACAGTGCTGTTTCTGACAGGAGGGCAGTCTTAACTGATTTGCAGAGGGATTGTATGAAAAACTCTTTTTTGGAGACTGCATTGGCCATGGGTTGATAAAGTTAACCATCCCTACAGACCCTGAATACTTCTGTAATGCATATAATATATATTGTAGTCGTCTGACACTAGCATCCCAACACATTCATTCCAGGATTTTGCAGATAATAAACATAACATGTAATGTTAGATGTAATACATGTAATATATAGTGTGGAGTGGTATATGTAAATGTGTGTGTGTGTGTGTATCCATGCAGACATGCATCGCACTCTAACTGAGCTGAATGTATTGGGGACAGCTGAGGGGTTGACAGTAAAGCATGCTGCTTTCCTTGGCCCCACTTTCACCACTGAGATGCTGCTCAACATCCTTCCCCAGCCATTAAAAGAGAAACACAACGATATCCTAATGGCACTCTTCAAGTCGGGCGTCTTCCAGTGTGCCTCCAAGCCGACAAACTTGTCACCAGCCAAAACTGAAGCGGCAAAGCTTATCTGTTACTGCAAGAGCAATGCTACAGGTCAGCTGTCATGAGTGTATTTTCTCACTTACACATCCATCCAGCCTCTATCCATCCATTTTTTGTACCACTTATGCTTACTGGGTCACAGAAGGCATGGGGAAAAGGCGATGAACACCCTGTATGGGGTCCCACACATTCATATTACATGTGAAAATAAAAACCACATTCATAAATGTTGATAGTGTGAGCTTTTAAACTATCCAAAGCACGGGTAACTTTTGAGCAAAAATACTTGGTTAATCCTGATTAAAACAAAAAAGAATTGTGTTTAATTATGTTATTTGTTTGACAGCCTTAAATATGACTTGTTTGTAATATGGTGACAATGAATTGTCCAAGACTAATCTCTCTCTCTCTCTCTCTCTCTCTCTCTCTCACAGATGGACTTCCCTCAGTAGCTGGTGTGTGGAAATGCCAGCTGATGTGTTTCTGCAAAGCTATAGTAATGGATATGACCTATCAGCAGTTGTTGAAGGAGCAGAAGCAACAGCTCCACAAAATTTGTGCCAGCTACCTGGAGAAAGTAGCCTACCGCTGCGATAAATGTGCCACCGACACTGAAAGTGAGTTACTGAGCACTAACGAGATCTTACAGAGGAAAGGTCAGAGAATCAAGTCTCACAGACCTCCAGACTAGGGCCTGACCCTTATTGACATTGTATCACAATACTGATTTTAAAATCGTCTTCTTCTTCTTCTTCTGGCTTTAATCCCACTAGGTGGGGTCGCCGGTGCGGGTGACTCTTCTCCAGGCCATTCTATCGCACGCATCCTCTTCCGTCTTTCCTACTACCCTTAAATCCTCCTTCACGCAATCCTCCCACTGCCTTCTTGGTCTACCACGCCTCCTTTCTCCAACTACTAACTTTCTCACTCTCTTCCCAACATAGCCTTCATCCCTTCTTACTACGTGACCCAGCCATCTCAGTCTTGCCATTCTCAGCTGCACACCCATCTCTCCTACCCTCACTGTAGCCCTTATCTCTTCATTCCTGATTCTGTCCATCCTTATCTTTCCGAGAGAAAATCTCAACATTTTAATTTCCGCTACTTCCATTTTCCTTTCCTGGCGTCTTGTCACTGCCACAGTTTCCATCCCGTACAGCATTGCAGGCCTCACCATTGTCTTGTACAGATTTCCTTTCAACTTTTCTGGCACTCTTCTGTCGCACATGATACCGGTTATCTTCCGCCAAGCACTCCACCCTGCTTGGATCCTTCTTGTTACTTCCCTCTCTACTCCACCATCTGTCTGTACTGTCGAACCCAGGTATTTAAAATCTTCAACGCGCTTCAGCTTCTCCCCTTGTATCTTTACTTCTCCTGCCAACTCTCGTTTTCCCATAAACAAATACTCAGTCTTTTGCCTGCTAACTCGCATACCGCGGTCCTCCACCACATTTCTCCAAACTTCCAACCTATCCACCACCTCTTTCCTTGTTTCGCCACACAACACCACGTCATCCGCAAACAACATATCCCAGGGTGCTTCTCGCTGTACGTGCCCTGTTATACAATCTATTATGATTGCAAACAGGAACGGGCTAAGTGCTGAGCCTTGGTGGAGTCCAACTGTCACCTTGAAATATTCAGTGGTTCCTGCTGCACATCTAACCTTTGTCTTGCAACCCACATACATATCTTGGATCAGTCTGATGTACTTCTCATCCACTTCTTTCAGTCTCAAACAGTTCCATACTTCAACTCTTGGTACCCGATCATAAGCTTTCTCTATATCTATGAAGATACAATGCAGCTCCTTCTGTCCTTCTCTAAACTTCTCCATAAGTTGTCTCAAAGAGAAAATAGCATCAGTTGTACTTCGCCCGGTCATAAATCCAAACTGTTGTGCTGATATGGCAACTTTTCCTCTCAATCTTCTTTCAATGATCCTTGCCCATATCTTCAAAGTGTGTGAAATCAGCTTGATATCACGGTAGTTTCCACAGTCCTGAATGGCCCCTTTATTTTTAAAGATAGGTATCAGGGTGCTTTCTCGCCACTCTTCTGGCATCTGTTCTGTTTCCATGATTGCTTCGAATACCTTTGTCAGCATTGCAGTTCCACTGATTTTAAAATTCTAATAATATATTATTATAATCTACATAATATTGGCCAGTACAATTGTATATAATCAGAAATTAAACAGACATAAGTATAAGTTTAAAATAAATATTTGTCCACTTCTCAAACTCTTATAATATAGATCATGGTGGTGTGAAACATACAGCCCGTAGGACCAATCCAGTAAAGGTTTGAATCCGGTCCACCAAATGAATTTCGAACCCATGTGCTAATGTAAAATAATTTTGTCCACCGTAATAGAATTGAAAGATAAAGCAAGAGCCAATATCTGTTATTCAACTAGGGGGCAAAACAATTGCAGGTAAAAGGATATGGTAAAAAGATTATTTTGTAAAATAAGTTTTCCGTTGGTAAGGAAATGCAGTCTGATCATCTGTATGTCATCAGTGAAATATGTCCACTGTGTTATGTGTGGCCTGTAACCTATAGTGTCCTAATAACCTAATAATAGATAAGAAGTAGTTCAAAGGAGCATCACTCATTTTTCCTTTAGAACAGGGGGTATGGTGGCTTTCTGGGTAGCATGTTTGACCCACACCTCCATGGTTGGGGGTTCAATTCCTGCCTCTACCCTGTGTGTGTGGAGTTTGCCTGTTCTCGCCATGTTTCAGGGGTTTCCTCTGGGTACTCCGGTTTCTCCCCCATGTGTTGTAACTGATTGGCATCTCTACATTGTCTGTAGTGTGTGAGTGTGTGCGGCTCCAGGAGCCGGATTCACGAAAATCTACTTAAGAAAGAGGTTAAGAAAGATGTTATTTATGATTATTTTTATAAGCATTCTTTTCAAGAATTTGAATTTTTCTTAAGTTTTGTCTTAGGAACAATGTTAAGAAGAAAAAAAAGAACATTCTTAAGAAGAATTTTTGGGAATACAAAATATTCTTAACTTTTTTCTTAAGTTTGAAAATAAGAAAAAAAGGGCAGTTAAGAAGAATTTTATTCTTAAGAATGTTTCATGAATCCAGCCTCAGGCTCCCTGCAACTCTGTGTAGGATAACCAGTACATAAACTGGATGGATGGAGGGATGGATGGATTTTCCTGTAGAACATCTGAACGTCGGGGTTACGTATGTAACCCTGTTCCCTGAGACGGTAACGAGACATTGCATTTAGCATAACAGTATGGGAACGCCTTGCATGTGACCGGTAGCAGAAGCTTGTGTAAAATCATGCCTCTACTTATAGGCCTGCCATGTTCAGGTAACGTGGCAATTAAGCACGTCACATGATATATATATGGCACCTGTGAACCACGCCGACAGCCGCTATTATCTGAAGCGAAGATGCAATTCACAGGCCTGCCCAGGTATGACAATGCTATGCAACGTCTCGTTCCCTTCTCAGGGAACAGGGTTACATACGTAACCCCGACGTTCCCTTTCAAAGTGAACTTTGACGTTGCATATAGCATAACAGTATGGGAACGAGAATACCCACTCCGTCATACCAAGGGTACGGCCTGTTCAAAAAGTACCCAAGCCCGAGGGCCACTGCAAGACCCTCGAGCCCAGGGTGGAATGAATATCCAGACAGCAATAACAGATGAATGTGTGCGCTGTAGACCACCCTGCAGCCGCACACACATCCTGCAAGGACACCCCTTTGGACAAAGCTTTCTAGGAGGCGACCACCCTAATGGCATGAGCTCTTAACCATAAGCCATAGAGATTGCTTCCACTATCCAGTTAGAGATGCGCTGCTTTGACATGGCATCACCCTTACTGTCACCACCAAAGCAGACCAGCAGCTGCTCTGACTCATGCCACTGGCCGGAGCGGTGGACATAAGTACAGAGAGCCCTTACTGGGCACAGCAGGTGCATCCTCTCTTGTTCTGGTGTGAGGAATGGAGGAGGACAGAAGGCCTGCAACACCACAGGGTGGGCAGCTGAAGTAGGCACTTTAGGAATATTATCCGGCCTAGGATACAGTAAGGCCTTGGCTAGTCCAGGGGCAAAGTCAAGGCAGGAAGGAGCAACAGAGAGAGCTTGTAGATCTCCCACTTGCTTGAGAGATGTCAGGGCCAGTAGAAGAGCCACCATCAGAGTCAAAAGCTTCTCAGATGCTGACTCTAAGGGCTCAAACGGGGCCCCTGACAGGCCTTCCAAGACCACAGAAATGTCCCAGGAAGGTAGTCGCGGCTGACACCACGCATGAACCTCAAAATTAGAGGATGTTGCCCTACAGAGGCTCCATCAACAGCGGTGTGGCTGGCCGAAATGGCGGCCACGTAAACCCAGATTGTAGAAGGAGCCAACCCTACTGAGAAACATTTTCTCCTCTCTTTTTAACAGGGTTACAGGTATGCATGGCCTGCAGATGGGCCTCAGCTATCTGACACCACGCATGCACCTCGACCCCAAGATTCAGCTTTATCTGCTCAGTGTTGACAGGATTGACACTACGCATGTTGGGCATAGAAAAGCTCTCATCATGGTAAAAATCCTGTAACCTCTACAAAAGTTGTCTACTGCACTGGGGAAGTATCCTTTTCTGGGATTCCATCTGAGCCCCAATCTCTTCATGTGGGTGAAAACAACAACTCGATGTTGAACTGCTAGTTCCCTGGATCATGCTAGAATTAACCAGTCGTCCAGGTAGTCTGGTACACAGATGCCCTGGAGTCCAAATGGAGCCAGAGTGACATCCATGCACTTTGAGAAGGAGCGAGGGGATAAAGCTAGTGATATTCCTATGTGGAAATATACACCTTTTAGATCTATCGCCACAAACCAGTTCTCGAACTGAATCTGCGGCACAATATGTTTGAGCATCAGCCTCTGAACCTGTATGTCCGAAGAGTATGGTTCAGATGACGCAGACCTAAAATTGACTGCATACCCCCGTTGTTTTTGTGGAACAGAACAATGGGGGTATGCGGGGTATCCCTTCGGGAACGGGGTACATGTTCTATGACCCCATTGTCCAAAAGAGAACTTACTTCCTGCACTAACGTCGGGCTCTGGTCTGTGCTGACTGCTGTGGTGAGCACACATATGAATGGGGCGGTCAAGCTATAAACTGGACCAGGTAACCCTTATACGGTAGACAGAACCCCTGGAGACACATGTGGCAGTAGTTTGCACGCTGCTCGGTGGTCTTTTAGTGACATTAACTATTACACAATCTACTGGAGGGAAAGCATCAGGTCTTCGTTGCCCTGTGACAGCTCACTAACCAGAGAACACTGAAAACTTGGGGACGTCTTGGATAGTGGAGGCACTACAGTAGCACTGGTGGCTACCTGCCCTAACAACCTTATGTCCCCAGATACATTCCTAAACGGCCCCTCAGGATCTCTCTTCTTTGCCTGCTTGGCCCCTCAGGATCTCTCTTCTTTGCCTGCTTGGCCTTCATGATCATTCTCAGATCAGGCCTAGTAGCAGACCGTGACTGTGGCCGCCCGGTTCCCCTGGCTGTCTGTGGGGGTTGGTGGGCTGCCATACTCACCTTCTGGGTCTCCCACACACTAGTGCTGGCCCAGGCTCCACTCGTGGATGCTTGCTAGGCCTGCAAGCCAGCCCCTGTAATTACCTGCTGTCGGTGGAGAGAGGTAGCTCACAAGCGCCTCCTCCACCTTGAGCATAGCTAAATAGCCATGCTGTTCATCCCCACAATGGCTGAATAATCCAACATCTTGGGGCTATGAATATGGCTTATGGTTTACCTTAGAAGCTTGAGAATTTGTCATGCACTTCTGGAAGCCAGGGGAGTTTCTACTTTTCACTGGGTAATCACTTCAAGCAGCTCTTTATATGCTGCTCTCAGTTTTTAACACTTCCGTCCAACTCCTCGGAGTCAGAGAGAAATTACAACCCTTTTGGCTTTCCACAGCGGGAGGAGGACTCACGATGCGAGCTCCAAAATCCAGCGGAGAGCCGAACCCGGAAGACAGAGCAAGAGATGGAGCAGCACTCGTCTCTGGCTCCTCTTCCGGATCCATAATAGATGGCTGCCTCGGCAGCGGCCGGTCCAGATCTGCGAGGCTCTGAAACCCAACTCCCTTCGGTCTTTTTCTCCCAGAAGAGAGCGAGCCAAGAGCGCAGTTGCCTAATTGTGAAATATACACAATGCTGACAGACAGACCCCCCCAAGGGCTGCTGTAGCATGCCCTGCGCCCAAACACTTCATGCAGAAAGCATGTCCATCTCCTCCCGTGATGAAACAGAGGCAAGTCAGAACACACTTCCTGAAATCTCTTTCGCTCATTCTTTCACTCTCTACTCTTTCTTTTTCTAAAAAAGGGATAGAAAAGGTGACAGATATTGAGAAATATAGCATAAAAATGAAGCGTTTCTCACACACAACAGACATGCAGTCATTCGTTGAAGATAATAAGGCTGTCGGCGTGGTTCACAGGTGCCAGATATATATCATGCGATGCGCTTAATTGCCACGTCACCTGATCATGGCAGGCCTATAAGTAGAGGCATGATTTTACACAAGCTTCAGATACCGGTCACGCGCAAGGCGTTCCCATACTGTTATGCAATGTAAAGCATAGTCGAAGTTCCCTTTCAAAGGGAACACACCTTATCACTGTGATTTTCAACAATACTAAGCATTTTTCGGAACTGTATTATTAACCAAATTGATTAGCCGAGTAGCTCATTTAATAACTCAAGTCATTTTCCAAACAAGTAAACCCTTCTGCTTATGCATGTGAATACATAAATGTGTCTTGACCTTTTAATTTATTCATTGTTTTAAATTTTTTTGTGCAGACACCCTGCAGAAATATGTCCTGCACCTGATTGAAGGAAATGGGTAAGGTTACAATAATTACGTTCATATAATCGAGGTGCGATTTAAATAATTCAGTCAGATTGTTAGGCTTATATACAGATCCTGATAGAAGCTTTTCTGTCATGTAACTGCACCTTATTCAGGGAGTAACATGGTCTGTGTATATATATATATATATATATGCAGTAACGATATAGAGAACCTCCTGGCCAAGGTGGACTTGATAGTGAAGGAAAAGCAGACCAGGACAACTGCAGGCTGCAAGTGCGCTCAGCTATTGGAGACAGTGCTCATCCCTATAGTGAGACACTGGAACGGTGTGGGAGACATGTCCAGGGCGTTTTTCTATCTGGTGGAGAGTGCGACTGTGTGTGCAAGTTTATCTGATGACCTCAAGGTGTGTGTTTATTTTGATTTGACCTTTAAGATGTTGACCTGAGCTTGTGTGATCATTGCACATGACTGTGTGGAACGCTGTCCTGTTGCAGGCAATGCACTATTTGATGGAGGCCAAAATAATTTTGGAAAACCTAAACGATGGGAATCCTACATTTGAGTCAGTGGATCCTGAATCTCTTAAAATCTGTGAATTTGACCAAGCCGTTATGCATCGGCTCACAGGAGAGGTATGTAAATGCAGGAGAAGAGCAAGAGAAATCAGAGTTCAAATCCAAAGTTGTGTAAATATAACAAATGATCTTTTGCCGACACAAACAGGTTGTCATTTTGTCTTCATTTCTCACAGATTCTGTTTAATGCAGGCAACATTTTGGAGGCAGAGGAGAATTTCGAGAAAGCCTTGAAGCTTCTTAACTGCAGCCTCCTCAGCAATAGTGTTGCAGGATCCATCAAATTAATTTGGGAGAAGTACAAGGAATACTGCTATCCATGCAGAAACCACAAGACCCCAGAGTATGAGTCCATATGCCATTTCTTTATATTCTCTTTGATCAAGAAGAAAACAAATCAGAATGCTTTTTTTAAATTGATTATGAAAAATATCATGTGGTATGTGTGTTGTGTTTGTAAAGGAAGAGGAAGCTAGAAATTCTGCATGAGCAGATCTCTTGTCTGTCCTTCCTGTGGCAAATCAGGTGCATGCAAGGCCAGTCCAAGAGTGCCTCACTGGCCATCTCTATGGAGGGCAACTTGGCCACTCGGAGCACCGATATATTTGAGGTTAGTGTCAAAGGTCAACAAGACTTGCAATGAATCTGATTTTGGGTGGCTGTGGCTCAGTCGGTAGAGCGGGTTGTCCACTAATCGTGGGGTTTGTGGTTTGAATCCCGGCCCGGGTGATCCCATGCCGAAGTGTCCTTGGGCAAGACACTGAACCGTAAGTTGCCCCCAATGGCAAGCTAGCACCTTGCATGGAAGCTCTGCTACCATTGGTGTGTGAGTGTGCTCTCATTTGTAAGTCGCTTTGGATAAAAGCGTCTAGTAAATGATTTTGATGGCACTTCCACAGAGTAAATCATAGAAAAGGAAACTAGTCTGAGAGAAAGACATACAATGAATTAGAAAGCATGGACTGAATGCACATAAAATGTGTGGTTTTTAATTAAGAACACTTTTTTTTGTAATATTTGTCTTTATCTAATGTCCTTCAGAATCGTTGAGTATACCTTTACCTTTAATATATGAACCATGATTGTCTATCTCACATCCCGGACAGAACCAATACTTGTTGGACCTTGCAAAGTATTTCATCAGACTCAACCGAGTATTTGTAAAAATAAAAAATACTGTAACAGAGCTCTGAAAACCTTCACAAGTTTTATTTGAATCCCCATGATTTAGGGTCTGCTAGCATCGCATGCACCACTGTGAGATGTAGCTGATTGTAAAAGTGGATGTAGGGAATTTCTTTACCATGCTTAGTTTCTGCTATTCATAACACTCGTTACAGGTCTCGCCATCATAGCAGTAACTAATGATGTGATCCGCACACTAATCCCTATCAGAGAGATGCTTTATTATTTGAATAGTGATGTATTTTGCATTTAGCTGATGTACAGTTTGGTGCAAAAGTCAGAGACCACCCTTTGAACTGTCACGGTTCCCCCCTGGTGGCTGTATGCTGGCACTGCACCTTTGCCAGCCATGGCGCCCTCTGGTGGCTGTGTGCAAGCACTGCACCGTTGCTGGTAGTGGCGCACCCTGGTGACCGGGTGCAGGCACTGCCCCTTTGCTCTGCCGGTAATCAGAATGCATGACAGTTCTCAACACGTGGACTGTGTTTACGTTTTTGTGTGTGTCTCCACCCAATTCTGTTTGTACACTTCATGTCCCATCAGCCACTGCTCACCCAAAGTCACATGTTTTCATGCACCTGTCTCACGTTGTGGTTAATGAGCACTGATGTGTGTGTGTATATATAGTCCTTATTTTCACATAGTCTTTGTCTTTCGTTGTTTCGACTCCTGTCTCTGTGTCACAGTGTTTGTGGTTACTCTTAGTGTTTGGTTTTGTTTCGTGCCATACTGTTTATATATAGTAGCCTTCGTGTTTGTTTCAGGCAACAGTGTTTATGTAGATTAATCTTAGTGTCTTTGTTTTGTTGTTTTGTTTTTTTCGTTTTCAATAAATATTCAAACGCAAGTCTGAGCCTGCTTCCAAACGTCCCGACGCTCCTTTCTGTCCAAACGTGACAGAACAAAAGACCTTTATCGGGAAGCAGCAGACGCACCAGGGTATCTTGCATTATGGATGCAGCCCTAAGGAGGAGGAAACGCAAACCCCAGAAATCCACGCCTAATATCCCAGCATTAGATTCCATGGCAGCGATTTATGGCAGCCTTTTTGAAAGAGTTCAGAGACCCAGAGGTAGGCTACAATCTGAACCAGCTGTTAAGGGGAGCTAATGTGGCGACCAAGGCGGACCTACCTTTTCATGAGCATTATGAAATGATGAACCACCAAAAGCAGACTCTGCCCATGCCCAAAAGCCGAGCTTCACCCGTGCCCACGCCCGAAAGCCGAGCTTCACCCGTGCCCACGCCCGAAAGCCGAGCTTCACCAGTGCCCACGCCCGAAAGCCGAGCTTCACCAGTGCCCACGCCCGAACGCCGAGCTTCACCAGTGCCCGCGCCTGAAAGCCAAGCTTCCGGTATAAATTACAGCCATCTTGAATCAACGTTAGAGCGGCTACAGCGGCAAGCAGAACAGCTCAATGAGTTGAGGCAACTCGGGCTAGGAGCCACGCCGATGTGTACGGTGCTCCAGGAACGCATTACCCAGGGTCTGGAGGAGCTTGAGCGTATGATAGCACTACATAACCAGCTACAACTGAGTGAGTCCACACCGGAGAGCCCTGTTTCACATGTGCCCGCGCCTGAGAGCCCTGTGTCACACGTGCCCGCGCCTGAGAGCCCTGTGTCACATGTGCCCACGCCTGAGAGCCCTGTGTCACATGTGCCCGCGCCTGAGAGCCCTGTCTCACACGTGCCCACGCCTTAGAGCCCTGTCTCACACGTGCCCGTGCCTGAAAGCCCTGTCTCACATGTGCCCGTGCCTGAGAGCCCTGTCTAACACGTGAAAATCACGCCTGAAAGTCAGGGTTCAGCAGTGTCCCCATCCAAGCCCGGGAGCCCAGTTTTGTCCAAGCCCGGGAGCCCAGTTTCATCCCCGTCTGAGCCCGGGAGCCCATTTTCGTCCCCGTCCGAGCCCGCCGAGCCAAGGCACGTCCACGTCCAGGCCGCCGAGCCAAGTTATGTCCACGAGCCAAGTTACGTCCAACATACCAGGCCACACCTCACGCCCTTGAGCCCCAGGCCACGCCTCACGCCCTTGAGCCCCAGGCCACGCCTCACGCCCATGAGCCCCAGGCCACGCCTCACGCCCATGAGCCCCAGGCCACGCCTCACGCCCATGAGCTCCAGGCCACGCCTCTCGCCCATGAGCCCCAGGTCACGCCTCATGCCCATGAGACCCAGGTCACAACTCAGGCCCCCGAGCTCCAGGTCACGCCTCAGGCCCCCGGGCTCCAAGACGAATCTCAGCTCCCTGGAGCCTTGGCACATCCTCCTTGCTCAGCTGAGGTCATCGCCCAGTCCCTCTGCTCAGCTGAGGATGGCGCTCTGCCCTCCTGCACGGCAGCATATGCCGCGCTGTTCCCCTCTTCTGCGGAGGTCGTCGCTCAGCCTCACTGCACAACTGAGGACGCCACTCAGCCTCACTGCGCAACTGAGGACGCCGCTCAGCCTCACTGCGCAACTGAGGGCGCCGCTCAGCCTCACTGCGCAACTGAGGGCGCCGCTCAGCCTCACTGCGCAACTGAGCGCGCCGCTCAGCCTCACTGCGCAACTGAGGGCGCCGCTCAGCCTCACTGCGCAACTGAGGGCACCGCTCAGCCTCTCTGTTCCGCCAAGGACGCCGTCGCTCAGCCTCTCTGTTCCGCCGAGGACGCCGTCGCTCAGCCTCTCTGTTCCGCCGAAGACGCCGTCGCTCAGCCTCTCTGTTCCACCGAGGACGCCGTCGCTCAGCCTGAGTCCCCGGGTTCTGCTTGGGACATTTTGCCCAGGGGGCCACGTCCACCAACAGGGGGGGTGTTTCATCCCAGAGCGCCCTTAGGGGGGGATCAGTCACGGTTCCCCCCTGGTGGCTGTACACGGGCACTGCACCTTTGCCGGTCACGGAGCTCTCTGGTGGCTGTGTACAAGCTGTGTGTGTGTGTGTGTGTGTGTGTGTGTAGTCCTTGTTTTCGCATAGTCTTTGTTTTTCTTTGTCTGTGTCACGGTGTTTGTGGTTAGTCTTAGTGTTTGGTTTTGTTTCGTGCCATACTGTTTATGTATAGTAGCCTTCATGTTTGTTTCAGGCAATAGTGTTTATGTAGATTAATCTTAGTGTCTTTGTTTTGTTTCGTTTTTTCGTTTTCAATAAATATTCAAACTCATAACACGCCTCCCTTGCGTCAAAACGTGACAATAACCAATTATTCAGAGTGATATCGGCCGATGCCGATAACCGATACTAATAGTTCTGACTTTTATGCCTTCTTTTAAATTAATAATAATAAATAAAGAGACGCAAATAAAAACTTTATTCTCCATTTCAACAGTTCTTTCACAGTAACTGGTCTCATAAACAGAAAACACATTACTCTAATTAACATGAACACATGAACTAAATGCTAAAGATTACAGTAAGATTTCTTAACTTATTGAATGCTATTAATTCATAGTAACAGCATTAATTGACTGAATTCTAAAAACCTCCTGTTAGTCTCACATTCACTCACCACAAAAAAAAGCATTTCTTCTTCATCACTGAACATCAAACTGGTAATATATAGGCCTAATATAAACTCTTTTTTTGATGATATTAACTCATTAACATTAACTGGATATGAAACATACTACTTTATAAATCTATTTTTTGTGCAATATATATTACATTTTTGTCAACCCATCTTCATTTAAATCTTTCAAAGGTGTACTGGCCCTTTAATTCAGCGCGAGCAGCGTGGGAGTAGTGCGGGGGAAAATAAATTAGACTCGGCGCCAAAATTCCCGCTTCACTGCTGCTCACTTCCAGTGTAAAATATTTAGCGGATGTTTTCAAACTCTCAGCCGGAGTTCGAATTCGGGTTCGAATGGAGTAGGACGCGAAGCTGGAGGCTCCTACTGATCTCGATTAAAATTTTAATTAATTTGTGTTTTTTTGTCATATAATATGCTTTAATTTATTTTACTCCTTATCTTTGCTTATAATTTGAATTTTTTGTCACATTAAAATGTCTGGAAATAAAACGAAAACCCAAGGTGGCATTCAAACACGACTGAGGCCGAGTGTGCGTGACGTGAACGTGAGGAAGGATATCGCTGATATTTTTAATAGGGAGCTCCAGGGGATTCTCAAAGAAAGCGCTGTCTGCTATCCAGCTTGACCTGTAGTCTGTGAAAACACAGCAGGTTAATGATAAAGTTGCTACCGAGGCTACAATATCAGCGCTGGAAACTACGGTCGGTGAAATGGAGCACGCGCTTACACATGAGATGGCACATATGTCATAAATCTATCATTGAGTCTCTGAGACCATGACTCAATTACAGAATAGATGTGAGGATTTGGAGCCGAGGTCGCGGCGCAATAACGTTTGATTAATGGGAGTTCCAGAAGGTTCTGATACATGTACAACTGCTGCTGTAGTGGCCTTGTTAAAAGAGGCATTTGGTCTGGAGAAAGAGCCAGTTTTGGACCGGTTCCACTGGACCCTTCAGCCGAAGCCCAAGCCTGATGAACGACCACGAGCAATTGTGTGCAGATTCCACTATCACAGTGAATCTGTTAATATTTTAAGCCGTGCGAGAGAGCTCCAGCGGAAAGTGAGGAATTTGATTATTTCCGTTTTCCCTGATTATACACCTAAGATAGCTCGGGCTCGAGCTGCATTTAATGAGGTTCGGCGTCAACTTCGTGATGTTGAGCGCGCTCGATATGGAATACTTCACCCAGCTCGGCTTCGCATTACACATAACGGTGTGCACAAGGACTTTATTTCAGCGGAGGAAGCAGGAGAATATGTTAAGCTCTTGATATCAGGATGAACTGTATCACCTGCATAGTGGCGTGTTGTTTTTTTTTTTTATTTTAAAGTTAAGGACATATCTGTTACTGTGCGCAGACTGTTTATCAGATTTAAATTCAGTAGGGGATTTCTCTTACTGAAATCTTTTGTTTTGGTAAGGGTTGGTTAGTTCAGCATTCTTTCCGAGAGGTTGTCTCTTTGTGCTGTATTTCACATTGTGGAGAACGTTTGGTTGTAGAGCAGTGGTTCTTAACCTGTTCAACAAAATGAACCGTGCATCAACATCACTGTGTTCAAAGAACAAAACCATTAAAACATGATTTTCACACAAAAACAAAAACATAATAATGAATATTTACTGCA
>JAFFST010050530.1:18154-30040 GCA_022414735.1 Noturus placidus | reverse complement strand
TAAATAAAAAAAACTAGTGGAGTGAGGCCCTCTATCTTTAATAATAAAAAAAATAAAGTCATTTTAAAGTTAAGTAACGTTAACCATTTTTATTAAAAGTGGTTTACAAACAGAAAAACAAGATGACTTTGTTGTGGCACATCCTGTACAAATCACGTACATTTTTATTTTGTGCAATAAATTATCTGCACAATAAAAGCAATGAGTCAACCTTGGCTTTCTGCTTGCTTCAGCGTAGTTTTTTTTTTTTTAAGTATAAAAAAAACGGTGGCTATAGCTTAGCTATTTTAAATCATCCCAAGTTATATCTAAAAAGTAGCTCCACAGCTACTTATACATGGACTTACATGGCAGACGCTCCACATAATCGAAGCCTAATAATAAATTGTTTTATTTAACCAAGAAAAAACATAATTGCTGTGTTTTTTTTTGTTAGGAGAATTTTATGTATCATTTATGGAAGGAGTCTCCAGTGTCAGTGCTTTGTAAAGTCTTCAGGATTCACTTTCTGGTTTCTCTGTGAAAGTACATTTTGTGTCTTATTAACAAAGAGAAAAAAAGGAGATGCTCGTGAGGGAATGGGCCGATGACTGAACACTTCTTAGACACACCAATGGTGCAGAGATTTGCATGTCTCATCAGTCTGCTTTTTTTTTCTAAAGCTTTTTATTTATAATGTTATATGTTTATCTGTTCACTGAGGTAAGTGCATGATGACTTACCCATGCAATTTACATGTTAATAAAATGATTAAAGAGGAATCTACAAACATGGTATTATAATAGATAGCTACTATAATACATGGTATTATAATGAATAGGGTTAAGGTATTAGTTTAAGTGAGTTGAGATGTCTTACCTGGCAAAGCTGTTGTGAACTTGTCGAATTACTTCAGAGTTGCTGAGAGCAAGACCTTTCATCTTGTAAAGGAAATGACAAAAAACAAAAAAGAGAAAGACCAATATATTCAGATAAAAACAATAATTTTTTAACGAACTGTCCAAATGTCAAATTTCATACGATATGATATGACAGTGGTGTCAAAAATATGTTTGATACAACAAATATGTGCATTGCCTGAGTATATGCTCTAGCGTTCAATTGATTAAAATGTTTAACTTTATAAAAAGTACAATAACAAACATTTAATCAGTTATTCATCAATAGTAGTTGAATGGATCACACAGACTCTTAGCAGTGTATGAGAAACACAGGCTGTACATTAGAATGGAACAGACAAAACCTGAAACCAGGATTAAATTTCAAGAACTGGAAAAAGAAAACGCACATTTTCTTCTTTATTTCAATCTTTTAACTGACTTTTTTTCTCCCACACCCACAACCTTGTTTCAAAATTGCGAACCTGCCAGCCCTGCTGTTGAGGTTCTGATGGGTCTGAAGTCTCACCGCTCTCTGTAGTGGTTTCTGAATTCTGCATTCTCCTCTATACAGTGTCTCATATCTGCAGTTATGAATTTCCCAATTACATTTACATTTTACATTTATTCATTTAGCAGACGCTTTTATCCAAAGCGACTTACAAATGAGACACACTCACACACCAATGGTAGCAGAGCTGCATGCAAGGTGCTAGCTTGCCATCGGGGGCAACTTAGGGTTCAGTGTCTTGCCCAAGGACACTTCGGCATGGGATCACCCGGGCCGGGATTCGAACCACCAACCCTACAATTAGTGGATTAGTGGACAACCCGCTCTACCGACTGAGCCACAGCCGCCCATTGATACGTGATATCTTTAACTCTGAATTAAATTAGCCAGGAAATGATGTCCGAAGCAGCAGACAGAGAGAGAGAGATAGAGAGAGAGAATGCGTGTCTTTTTGTACGTTATATCGGCACAGATACAAGTATTAGTTGCGACTAGTAAGCTAGCTAAGCCCTTATCCCTCAACTGCTCAGCTGTATCATGTCTCAATTGTAAGTAGCCCTGGATAAAAATGAGGTAAATGTAACTGTATAAAACAAGGCCACATTGTTTCCCATCCAACCATCTTCTATACCCCATATCCTTCAGGGTTGCAGGGAACCTGGAGCCTATCCCAGGGAGCATTGGGCACAAGGTACTCTGGACAGTGTGCCAATCCAGGCCACATCTTTTAAGCAAGAAAAGTAATTGAGAGGAGACTAAAAATTATGTGAGGCTGGGGGGAAGGGGTCAGGGTTTCCAAGTGGTGTCATTTAATAATGGAGAGTTCGTTCACATGTCCATCTCCCAATTTATTGTGGATAAAAAAATTCCTCTTTTGATGTACATTTGAGGGATAGGTTCAACACTAAAATACACAAAAATGTGTAAAAGCTGATGGATCTGAATTGTTTTTAAGAATTATTTTTTATTACTACTCCATAAGGCTACTTGTTTTATTTTGATAAAAAGTAATACATACTGAAACCCTAAATAAAAATTAATAGCTCAGAATATCAGCATGGTCTGGATACAGGAAGGATATAAGGGCATGTCACAGCTATCATCAGACTTTATAAGTTATTATGTCAAATGAATTGGAAATAAAAAAAGAAAAGAAAAATAAACTTACCGCAGCATCAAAACTTTGCGAGAACTCTCGGAACTCAGTCAGTGTTTCGCCAAGGTGCATGTCAGGATGAGAGCAGTTCAATAGTACGCTGACTATTGCTTGGGTCGCACAGGCATTGTTGATGACCTAAAACCTCAAGAATATGAAGATGGATCATTTCCCTGGCATAAGCAAAAACCACACCATACATAAACCGAACCAGATGTATAAGAAATAAAAGGCATGCAATTATACAAAAAAATAATAAACACTAGTTCGGTGAGGTGAAGCCCAAAAACACAAGTTAGATTGTTTTCAAATAATTAATTGCATATAACTACAGGGAAAAGAAAACATTACATTGCACACATTAATATAAACCTGTGATTTAATTTTCAGCTAATACTACTGCCAGAACCATGCTGTTATAGAAAATTAAACAGAACTGAACAGCACTGTGATACAACTGCATTCATAATATACCTGCTTAGCAAAAAAGATCTGGTCGAGTCTAGAGTCCTGGACAATGGAGCCAGCTGGCTCCTCACCAGGTTGCCATTTGAAGAGAAATATTAACCCATGAACTGGTCTGGAATACAAAAAAAAAACCAAAACTAAATCAAGAGATAGTATTTTGTTGATTGATATCACACTGTGTTAGAAATGCCAACCTTGAAGAGGAACAACGTGTAGTCCTGGGGGACTAATCACTTATCTAAGAAACACCATTTTGTACGTGTGTATATATACACACAGTATCACACAAAAGTGAGTACACCCCTCACATTTTTTTTTAATATTTGATATCTTTTCATGTACAACACTGAAGAAATGACACTTTGCTACAATGTAAAGTAGTGAGTGTACAGCTTGTGTAACAGTGTAAATTTGCTGTCCCCTCAAAATAACTCAACACACAGACATTAATGTCTAAACCACTGGCAACAAAAGTGAGTACACCCCTAAGTGAAAATGTTCAAATTGGGCCCAAAGTGTCAATATTTTGTGTGGACACCATTATTTTCCAGCACTGCCTTAACCCTCTTGGGTATGGAGTTCACCAGAGCTTCACAGGTTGCTACTGGAGTTCTCTTCCACTCCTCCATGATGACATCACGGAGCTGGTGGATGTTAGAGACCTTGTGCTCTTACACCTTCCGTTTGAGTTCATTGAGGGAACCAAGAATGCCAACATGTACTGTGCCATACTAAAAGGAGAGCATGAACTTTATGCAGTATTCCAGCAAGATAACGACCCCAAACACCTCCAAGACGACCACTGCCTTGCTAAAGAAGCTGAGGGTGAAGGTGATAGACTGGCCAAGCATGTCTCCAGACCTAAACCCTATTGAGCTTCTGTGGGGCATCCTCAAAGGGAAGGTGGAGGAGCACAAGGTCTCTAACATCCATTAGTTCAGTTTTCACAGAAGAGGTGAGTCTTTAGCTGTTTTTTGAAGATAGTAACAGATTCAGCAGTCCGTATTGAGGTTGGAACATCATTCCACCACTGAGGGACAGTTAGAATGAAGGATCTGGAAAGGGACCTTGTGCCACAATAAGTAGGCACTACTAAGCGTCGGTCGTTAACCGATTTCAGATTGTGTGATAGAACATAAACCTCAAGTAGAGGTCTTGTACATGAGCATCAAGAATTTGATGTGAGCAGCTACAGGAAGCCAGTGGAGGGAGATGAAGAGGGGTGTGACATGGATTCTCTTGGGCTGGTTGAAGACGAGGCATGCTGCTGCATTCTGAATCATCTCAAGGGGATTGGGGTTTGGTGGAGCTGGCTGGGAGGCCGGAGAGTAGTGTTTTGAGATGACAAGAGCCTGGACTAGTAGCTGTATTTAATGTTTTAATTTTAACGGTGCAAACATTCAAGAAGGCAACACACTACATTAAGAGCCGGGAGGGTGTAAACTTGATAATTGGCTTAAACTGTTATTAGTATTTCTATAAATATCTCCCACCTCCCATTTAGTACTGCCCTACAAAATCTTTATAAGATATTTACATGTTTCCCAGAAGACAAAATAGTAATTTACACCGATAATCCTGTTCAAAAGTTTGTAAAAGTTAATATATCGTGTTAATGTAAAGTTAATGTGTAACTTCTGTTCAGAAAACAGGTTTCGGTGAGTAAGTACAGTACACTTACACTATGCACTGTGAACTACCGTATAGTATGTGGATTTTATAAAGGTAATATCATCTCAAATATAACACTAGCGGTTTTTTGAATAACCGGAACTATAAGCCACGACGGCGCATGACGTCATACTCACGCTAGCATTAGCAAATGCCCAGAGTCACCGATAATGACTTTCTTCAGTTACCTTTTATTCCCAACATGACCTCCGTCACCATCAGACGGAGGAGAAATCATCACGTGACAGAGAGAGTGTGTAACCTCCAATCCTCTAAAGGGAGCATTTTAAACACCGTGGAACTCAAAATGATGCACGAGGACAAACTTATATTTATATCCAAAATGCTCCACTGTGTGTAAGGGGCAGGAGAAACTGGTGCAAGCTGCTTAAAACGTTTAGTTTAATTAAAGTTTCTTGTCATTATATTCTGTATTTGCGTGCTTGCAATGTAACTTCTGTTGTTTGTTATAATGGAAGTGATGTGTTTGTAACGAGGCCGCGTTGCTGATCACGCGTGGTGTAGACATGCTGATACACAGTGGGAGTGCGAGTAAGATCTTTAATGTCAAATTAAAACATGATCAAAAGTAAACAAGTAAAATAATATTCCTAATGACAGTGAGTAACAGAAACCACAAGATGCAGTGAAAGTAAGTTTATTATTAATGTAGGACTGTAGTTTAATTTGGTCTTTTTGTGCATCCATAAATACAATGAATATATACCATAAAGTAAATATATATATATATATATATATATATATAGTATTTATGCATTATGTTTATGGATGCACAAAAAGCACCCAATTAAACTACAGTCCTACATTAATAATATATTCTGGTGTGTGTATTGGGTTATTTTCTGTTTTGGACAAACAGTTGTGTAGAGTTTGTCTGAAGTATATATTTGCAACACTCAGTTTGTGGATTTCATTTTAAAAAGACAAAAAAAAAAAAAAGTGTACTAAAAGTTTGCCCCGACCCATCCGATTAATCTGAAAAAAATAACTGGCCACCTCATCGATTATAGAAATTATCGTTAGTTGCAGCCCTATATGATGGGTATAAGCCAACATGCTATTGATTTGCTCGCCTTTCTAGATTATGTGCAGTTGTGGGACAGCAAGCTCATGTCCTCATTTAGCCTTCATAGTGATTCTAGCAGCTAGTGGTGAAAATGGGAACTGCAACAAGTGCTGATTAAGACTCATTGAGGCACAAACCCCAGTGCCCCATGCTCACATTTCAGTAGTGGAGGAGGAAAAGACATGGCCTAAATCAGGATTAAATATAATAAACTGCAGTGCAAAAAAAGCAAACTAAGTGCAGCCAGTGTGCATGATGTACAGATCCATTTCTATTGCAAGATAAACTGCAGAACAGAAATGAATGAAATACTTGTTTCCCCACACAAAGGCAGACTAAAAGCAGACAATATTTCCCATTTCCAATGTTTTTGGGATCGTTTCTGGTCTTGTGCGTGTTTCTGAGATGTATCTGGGCTAAAACCTGGTTACTCTGGTTAATGATATTACTTTGAACACAGTTATGGTACGTCTAAAGGAGGACATCGCTTACAGAATGTCAATTAATGTGAGAGTTTGAAACTCCTAAACTGTCAAACAGACCAGCTGTACATGTTGATGAACCCTTCTGCCATTTTTATTGCAGAAAAAAAAGAAGGCTGCCCTTTTAGTGCATTTTTGAATGATAACTTGTAGCAGTGATGGAAACTGCAGAGTTCCTCGTTGGCATGTCTGCTGTTTACACTGTTATTTATTATAGATTACTCCTTACTTGAGATTTTGAAAGTTCTCTGGCTCCATGCTCCATATCTCCTCAACTTGTGCTCCTTTGCATCCTGGCATTATGGAAAAACAAACAATACAATGCTTTAAACGTTTATGCTTTACCAAGAATGGTCAACATTTAGGCTGCAGAATGCACTTTCCTAACTGTACTTTTTTAGTCTGGGCCTTAATTTAGACATTTTAACAAATTAATTTAATATGTTTCTAAATTGACATAACCAGGTAAAACAGAACAAAACACTACTATTTCATGACATAAAACAATATATTATGGCACATGCAGTATATGATAATTAAATGCATTCCAATGGGAAGTCTTTTTACAGTAGAACTAAATTGTCCTTAAATTCCTCCCCTCCCTCTTTTTACAACCACATACTGTAGCTTCTGCTTGGAGCTTCCTTCACCTGAAAAAAAGCCTCGTGTGGATATTACGACACAGACAACCCCATGGCTGTAAATGTTTTTACTTAGATAGCCTAACCTCTGCAACTGCTAAGAACAGTTTACACAGTCTCAATCACTGAGCAGATGATAACCTCACTTTAATAAAACGGACAAATTTAAAAATCAAAAATGAATCTGATGTTCATACACATGTAGCACTACTTGACTCTACAGTATATAGTTGTAGAGGAGACATTACGTATAATCACTATGTTGAGTTATCCAGATGAGGGTTGGTTGCCTTTTGAGTCAGACTCCTCTCAAGGTTTCTTAAAATATATTTTTCCTAAAAACTCTAAAATTGCATTAGGTTTGACTTTGTTAAAAATTCCTTCCAGAGTGTTGACTGAATAAAAAGGTTTCTCGCAGGGTTAAGACCAGTACAGTCTAACAACATGTTTCAAGGTGATTTTGGCATAAGTCTTCATATAATATTAAAAACTTGTGCGTCGTCTTTTCGCCTTTCCTGCATGTAAAAAGCATGAAGGGAAGCATGTTGAGGAGGTGTCGAGAAGACTGAGGATAGTGTGTTTTTATTCTTTGTAAAGCAACTTTTTTTAAATATATGAACAAAAAAAAAATCAAATGACTTGCTAGTTTCTTTTCTTATTTCTTATGTGTGGGAGTTTTCACCTCATTTTGCGACAGGACACGATCACACACGGCAGCGCTCAATCGTTTGACGGTAAATGAGAGTGCATGGCTGTGTCCGAAACCGCGTACTTACTTGCTATATAGTAAGTGAAATATGCATCTCAGCTACTACATAGTAGGCAAGTACGCGGTTTCGGACGCAGCTCACGTCTTTGCACATACAGCATGACAAATAATTAACCGCACTTGAAGCTTTCGTAAGATAAAAAAATTAAACACCCAAAATTGTATACGGCACCATAACGAAGACCAACTGTATGTCGATACGTGAAATTCTGGAGGGACGTCGGACGGTGTGACGCGGTGACGTAATGAAGTGTGAAGTTAATCAATCTATGTTCTATAACATGTAAAACATAAAAGGAATATTCTAAAAGCGACTCATGTAAAACACCTTAATCAGAATATTGTCTTATTCAGAATAAGGTCAGTAATTAGATGATTACTGTCCGTGTAAACATAGTCAGTGATTCGTTCATTTTTGACCACGCATGTGCTGCAACATCCCCATGTTTAGGGCGGCTGTGGCTCAGTGGGTAGAGCGGGTTGTCCACTAATCCACTAACCGTGGGGTTGGCGGTTCGAATCCCGGCCCGGGTGATCCCATGCCGAAGTGTCCTTGGGCAAGACACTGAACCCTAAGTGGCCCCCTATGGCAAGCTAGCACCTTGCATGGCAGCTCTGCTACCATTGGTGTGTGTGTGTCTCATTAGTAAGTCGCTTGTAAATGTAAAAATGATATTTCTGTAAAAGCTGCTTTGAGACAATGTACCATTGTAAAAAGCGCTATACAAATTGATAAATTATTATTAAATTATAGGTTCTGTACAGGAAACAGAAATTATTAGTTCATCTCGAGTCTGCGGTTTCGAGCCGTTCGTTCTTCCGGTGACCGCCGTATAGACAATGCACCATGCAATACCAGAAACGGGGATGAACGAACGACTTGAACACACAGACTCGAGAGATGAACTATTCATTTCTGTTTCCGGAAAACAGACGTGACAAAAGAAAGCATGACTCAGTTCAGGAGGTGAACGAACAGACTGCACAGCCTGATTAATCATTTCTGTTTCTCACAATTCAGCCTTGGTTGCCTGTAGTTTATTAAGTACTAGATGTATTGGGAAATTTAAATTTAATTAAAGATTCGTTCATTTTGCTGAATGAGACTCAAAGATCCGAGTCAGTCTAATGATCGCACTTCCCATCACTACAAAACATAACCCAATAGAAACGGTCTCCTCCTGTGGAAATGTAATAAAAGTTTGATAGGAACAGCATCACTGTTAGAACATTTTATTAATTAAAAAAAAGAGAGAAAAAGTCAAAACAAAACAGTTGTTTATGGAAATTGGTAGGTTTGATATTTTGCAATTAGACAACTAAAAGACAATACAACATTGGAAATGGTATTACATATTAAGTAAAGGCTAGAGAAAATTAAAGTATCGTAATCAATTAATCTTTTTAACATTATGTCCTTTATGTAATAATATAAAAGGTAAGCTCGTATTGCAGGAGTTTCGTTTGGTACGTTATAACCGTCGAGCTGTGACTACTCTCCGCGCATGCGCGGCGGAGTGAATTCGCACATGCGTGGTACAGCTCGCGCAGCATCATCACTAATTAGCAAGGGAACTCAGGACACGAATCAACCAGAAGTAAACGGCATGGAAGGAATAATAATAATAATAATAATAATAATAATAATAATAATAAAGTACAAGTCTTAACCAAAAGTACTCGAGGTAACAATTAAAAGCCAAGTATAAAACTAACTTTAAGCTGAAAAGCAAGACAAAACAAAAAGTCACACACACACAGCAGCTTCATTGCACGTGCGTTTGGTTTGTTGAATAGAGATTATCCGTCATGCTAGTTAGCTCCATAATGATAACAGAGAAATTAAACTGACTAGCTCATAAATCACTCCAGTTGCACGGTCACTCGCTATAAGCTGCTTTCCCTATGTATCATAATACAATGCTAGCTACTGTAGCTCTTTTCAGATCCGTGCATAATACTGTTATAAACAGTATATTAGAGAGAGTTCCTGCCAGCGGTTGGATTCTCTCCATTTTAAACCAGTATGAGATCGTCGTTTTCTCCCTTAGCGTGCTAAAGTACTTACCAAAGCCTTTTATCAGCTCTGTGAAAACTCCAGGGTCACTTTCCATGAGACACCACTCTCCAGCACTTCCTGCCATTTTTTATTTATATTTTACTTATGTAAAAGATAATTATTATTATACCATGCAATAAATAACAGAACTAGCCGGCAGGGTTAATAAAATATTCAAACACTGCCAAGCATTCATTCATGGACCGCACCAGGGGCTTCTTCTTCTTATTTTTTAACGTTTTTGTAGATGGCACAAAACCGAAGGTTCAGTAGTGCCACCTGCTGAACTGGAGGGTGAAGTGAAACTTGACGCCTGGTTCACACACATTCCGTTTGCAGCGCGTACCGTTGCGTTTTAATACAAGGTATACTTCACTTTTTACGCGTACGCTAGGAACAGCGTACAGACGCGGAGATTTCGTCGTCAGCAGAATACGCGCACCGCCCGTTTTCTCTAACCGCGCGTACTCCGAACGCGCATGCGCATTTAATTATTTAGAAATAGGTTCTTGTTCTTCCTCAAGGTGGCAACAGTGACCCAGGGCCGTTGATTCTCTGGGTAGTTGAATAATAAACGGAAGAGACGGAAACGAGTGCAAGTTAGAAAGTACCCACATTTGTGTAATTCTAGCCTTAAATACTATTAGTATATGGGTGCTAATCGTGACGAGAGATTGCCCAAGCATTGTTCTTTGTGTTCTTGTGATTTTTCTTCGTTGTCGTCCTTCACACCAAAATACCTACTTTACTGTTCTGTACTGACTCTTGCAGGCCAGGTGAGGTAGTGCAAGTTGTCGTAATGCGCATGCGTTGACCCTCTGTCAAATGGAGTATACATTGTAAAGCTATACGTTTATAACATGTGGTTCCTTTTTTAAATAACATCTTAAATCCAAACACATAGTCCTAAAGTACAGATGTCAAAGGTTATGGTTTGAACCAGTTTTGCTCATCATCCTGGCCATTCTTTTGCTCACCTGTAATGGACAGATGATGATTTTACGAATATTCATAATGTTGTTATACTCTGTACCAGTCCTTTAATGATGAATAATATGTTAATGTGTTTTAGCTAATGATTTCGCTATGTTTGGTCGTATTATAATAACATGTAATCACACAGGAACTACTGTTCTACTCTCTTCTTTGTCTTTTCTATGTTACTACTTTTCTAGAACCTATTTGCAGAATAAATAATCTTCTGTCTTGGAATAAACTCTGTCTTATGTTTTTTTTTTATTTGAAGACTCTGCATGCCTAAACTTTGATAATACCACCAGATTTACCATTTAGGACACCTGTAACATTAGAGCATTTTATGATGTCGGTAACATAAACTATATGGCCAAAGGTTTGTGCAGTCCTATATATATCAGGTTTGTGCAGTCCTATATACATCACGCCTATATATATTCCTTCCCCAAACTTGCCACAAAGTTGGAAACACACAATTGTATAGAATGTCTTAGTATGTTGTAGCATTAAAATGAGTAGTTATATGTAGTTAAATGGGCTAGATTCTGATTCATGCTGGTTCAGTTCAGAGGGCAGTGTGTTTAGTTGATCAGGAATCAGTTGTTATAACTAGGATTATAGAATCTGATGAAGGATTGGTACATTATGCCAAAGAATCACTAATGATTTCATTATGCTGCATCAACAAACATGCATAACGTTGTGCCACACTGTATGAGGTACAGCAGAATATTGCCACACTGATTACCTTGCCATTGCAACATCTTTTTTGGATAACAAAAATCCCATTGCAATTGGGCATCATGACATCATGTTAACAAAATGTGTTTAAACCACACCCATTAAACATCCATAACAGACACAGAGGTGTACGCAATTAAACAAGAACCCATACAATAGAAAAAAATGAACTGTAACTATTGTCTGTATGTAGCAATATTTTATCATCCTCAGAGAGTTCATGCAGTATGTTTACACGTCTGTCAAAAAAAACAATCCATATTTCATTGCACTATTATTTTATTTAAAAAAAACTATACATGAATGAATAGTACTGAGGTAGGTAAATTTTTTAGTAACAACAACAAAAAATTAGACCAAAATACACCACTTACAGTGGCGTGAAAAAGTGTTTGCCCCCTTCCTCATTTCCTGTTCCTTTGCATGTTTGTCACACTTAAGTGTTTCG
>JAFFST010050529.1:174464-186817 GCA_022414735.1 Noturus placidus | reverse complement strand
TAATTAAATACTCATTAATTATTTTCAAAAGCCACAGGGAGCCGCATCAGAGGGATGAAAGAGCCGCATGCGGCTCCAGAGCCGCAGGTTGCCGACCCCTGGTTTATCAGAAGGCAAATTAATGTGTCATGGCTCACACTATGTTCCTAAATTCTGTCATAATTGACAAGCTCAAGTTTGTGTTATATTGTGGCACATTAATGTTACCATCTCTAATAAAAATAATAAAAATAAAATAAAAAAAACTTTTTGTAATTAGGTTCACAAGTGCTCCTAAAAGAATCTTGTGTCTTGAGTCTTACGTCTCTCCTCCTGTGAATAGTTATTACCTTTTCTGCTTAGGCCTGAATTGTTTTCATTTGGTTGCATATTGTTATATTTGATCACATATTTTCATTTGGTTGATGACATTTTTATTTTTACTCATCCTATATTTTGGGTACAATTATATTTATATTTTGCTTCTACAAGATGATGCACTTTAAGGATCAGTCTAAATAGATGCAAAGATTTGTACATTATCAAGAATGTAGCAAAACATGGAGGTGAAAGCAGCGGTCTGTTTATTTCAATTTGAAAGTGCAATAAAAATATGTTAATAAATCAATGAATAATCGCGATAAATATCGAGATCTCAATATTGATTAAAATAATCGGGATTATCATTTTGGCCATAATCATGCAGCCCTAATACTCTGTATATATATTCAGACAAGCAAACATTTGATCCTCTTTGAAACAGTGCCTATTAATAAAGATGCACTCTATCAAATAACACATTAAATTGACAATTTGTAGTAATAGTCACATTTCAGATTAACACCAAAACAGATCAGTTGCATGGAAAAAGTAAGTTCACCCCTACATTTATCATGCTTTCAAATCCATAAAATTAGAATTAGGTGTTGAAGATTGGGTGCCAGTGATTAGAACCTGCTTAGGGAGTGCAGGTGGAACCAATCTTATTTATACCCCTCTCATATCTAGTGTCATATCAAATTCCCTTTGTTATTGAGGTGTGTGGTGTCGTCATGCCAAGATCTAAAGAGTTCTATAAGGCCTTCAGAAAGAAAGATTGTGGACTCTGGCAAGGGATTTAAAAAGATCTTCAAATTATTTGAAATTCATCATTCCACTGTAAGGAAAATCATATACAATTGACACAGATTTCAAACAACAGCAAATTCAGCCCAACAGCAGGCCATCTGATGGACAAAGTCTCCAAGAACCTCCAAATTTCATCACAGAATCTGCTAGTAAGTTTGGAAACTGTTTGTGTCAAAGTACATGCTTCTATAATCAGAAAGAGATTGCACAAATTTGACGTGCATATGAGGCATGCCAGGAAAAACCTTTGCAAGACTACAGTTTGCCAATTAGCATATAGGCCAAGACAGGCCTTTTGGAATAAGGAATAATAATGTGCTCTGGACAGACGAATCAAAGAAAGCGTTGTTTGTCCACAGTAACAGCAGACATGTTTGGCACAGACCAAATACAGCTTTTCAGGAGCAACACCTCATACCAACCGTGCAGCATGGTGGTGGAAATGTTATGGTTTGGGGTTACTTCACTACCTCAGGGACTAGACAGCTTGCATTTATTGATTTAAAATATGAATTCTGCATCATATCAAAGAGTGCTTGAAGATAATGTGAGGCCATCTGTCCAACAGTTGAAGTTGAACTGAAATTGGACCTTTCAACAGGATAATGATTCTAAGCACACTATCAAACCCACCAAGGAATGGCTCAAAAAGAAGAAATGGAGGATTATGGAATGGCCGAGTCAAAGCCCGGATTTGAATCCCATTGAAATGTTGTGGGGGGGATTTGAAATGGGCAGTTCATTGCAAGACGCCCTCAAACATCTTGCAACTGAAAGATTATTGCATGTAAGAGTGGTAAAAGAAATTCCAGCAAGCCTGATGGACAATTATGCAAAATTCCTACAAGAAATTATTTCTGCTAACGTGGGCAATACTTCTTGCTTCTGACACCAATGGTATATTTCCTTTTTCCACAGAAGAATATCACATCTATTGATATATCTATCAAATAAATGATTGAAAAATATCATTTTCCTTGTGGTTTTGTTCAAGTATATCAGCTTTATTAATAGGCACTGTTTCATAGGTGAGCAAATGTTTGCTTGTCCAAACATGTCAAAAAAGCCAACAATTTCCATTTTGTCACATGAATATATTGATCTGTTTATAGATGAAGAGGCACCTGGAACCACTCCCTCCTGGTTACTTCTATAATGGCCATCAGTTTGTCAGTTTCTTTGGAGAGAAGCAGAACTTCCATCCTTGTATCCTTTAGTAAAAGCACTACTCTCTGGAGAACCTTTATTTGTTTTCATGTGTTCTATTTTGTCACTGTTTGCATTATGTGTTTCCTTACATGTGAGGATTCAGTAATGGACCAGTTTGTAGAGGAATATCTGCAGGAGGCCAATAAGGAAATTGAGTGCTTTAACAGTGAGGTGGACCTGTATGCACCCAGGGATCTCTTTGACTAGAGTCCTTCCTCTGTCCTTCTTAGCATAGGATGGGGTTTCACTCCAGGTTCAATTATGTCTCCAATCAGCTGTTCACTCTACTATCCACAGAATATTAAGGGAATAACTAAGACACTGGGGGAGGGAGGGGTTGGCCACTTCATAAATCCACACCATAAATTCAGGGAAAACCAGTGCAGTGTAGAGATGATGAGAGATCTTCACCCAGCTTACTACCACTCTGTACTACTTCCTGAGAGATATTCCTTCTGTAAATAATACATTTAGCATATAATGAGAAGAACAAAGTGCATGTTAATATGTGGCACAAGTTCATATGTATGTTAAAATAGTCATAAAAGCTTTATGCTACGTTCATAATTGTGGCAATATATTTCTAAGATGATCTTAACCACCTTGTGGAGATCTTTGTGCTCTGATGCATTTAAATCAAGCCTCTCTATTCTAATGTATTAATCTATTCACACATATAACTCTGCGTGTGGGTTTAGTATTGCTGGGACATAACATCATAACAGATTTGGGTACTCTTCAGTTCAATTCTCACTTTCTAGTACGCTTCATCATAATGTATATAATGTGAATATACTAGTGAGGAGTTCCTGTAGATATCGCTATAGCTAGAGAGGTAATTCCAGTACTATTTATAAAAAGAGTAAGTGCTAGGATCGTAGCTAAATGTTAATGGAGTTTGTCAGTGGGGGCAAACTTGCACTAACAGGAGAAGGCTCAGAAGCCCACATCCAGGGGAGTGCAGATGGGGAGACAGATGTGATGTTCCATCAGTCTGTAGACTCCAGCTGTGGTGATCATCTCTCATCTATGACAGAGCTCAGACATCTGAAGTGGCCAAACAAGAAAATTCCACCAGGTTGGGGGAGTTGGAATTGCATTAAGGGCAAGATGGTTACGGAAGGGGCAATAGTCACACAGAGTTTGGTGGGAATCTTAGTTTTCAGTTGGGTGGGCACTTGGGCTGTAGAATTAGTTTTTGATGTGTAGCAACAAAGTAGAGCCTTGTCTCCATGTGGGATGAAGGCCTTGTCAAGCCTATTTTCCAATTAATGCGTGTAGGGGTTGAGAAGAGTCGTATGTTAACTTTCTTTGACTAAACTGTGGTTAATGCGTGTTTATTAGAGCCTGTAGCGGTGAATCTAATGCGTCATGTGGTTTGCAGGCAGATTTAGCTCTTCACCTGGGGTTTCACTCGTCTATGCATGTTTACTCAAACTAAATACACACAGTAGGGGAGAAGCAGTGTCATTCTCAAACATGCATTCTGATATTGGCATCTATATTAAAAAAGCCAGAAGTATAGCGCTTCGAAAGTGAATATTAAATGAAAGAAATGTTTGCTGTGAAAGGGAGTGGAGATGCACTTCCAAAGAAACTGAGACATTGCTGCTCCTCTCTGTGCTGCAAGAATAAAAGATATAGTAGTTGAATATAATATAGCGTATCTCTCACCATAGTCAGTATAAGAGTATATAACAGTTGCTGTGGTCATTGATATGCTCGACAGGTGTGTTACTGTCACTGTTGCTATGGAGATTTACAATATGGCACACTTGACACTATCACCAAGGAGACTTAGCACTTCGTTTCTTTTCAGTAATCAAACGCAGTTTGCTCCAATATAGCACACTTGTCTTAGCATAAACTCTGTAAGTGCAGGTTATTATGAGTACGTGTGTCCACTGTGCAGTAAAAGGTGAAGTCAGACGAGTTCACACCAGGTTGACTGACTGACCGAGCTTTTTCACTGAGCAGTTGCTCTGCGAGCGAGACAATTTCTGTTGCGTCTCAGACACACAGAGCAGCTGTCCTGGGGCTATGGGGCTCCATAACACTTCTTTAATATGTAGTTCAGAGTAGCAGTCATTTTTAGCACATGCTATGTGCATGTGTTAATGTGTCTTACTGAGATATATTTATATTTATAACACAATTGCCTTTCACCAAACTGGTACTACAAAGAGAGGGAAAAAACTCTATTTTGCATATGTAAAAAGAATTAAATTACAATGAGAGGAGAAAAAGTGTATTTTTATAAGGCTGTGAATTTAAAATGCAAAAAAAAAAACCTGATTAAATTAGGGGTATGTTTTACTCCTGTAACTTATTTCAGAGGCTTCCTATTAGGCTGACTGAAGTGCCTTGGCTAAGAGGAACAGGCACATTTCCAGGCAGAGTTGAGCAGCAGTATTGGTGAAAGGATAAGCTACAATGTGTGTGTTTGTCTTATTTGTTAAAGGTCGGATGCTGGCTGGCGAGAGGGCACTGGAGGGCAGCAAAGCAAAACTTTAAATAAATATATGTCAGTGTCAGGGCAAAGCCTATGCCTGGATTAAGTGGAATGGGTGTTCTTTTAAAGACATCTTATTTACAATTGGATGAATGAATGCAAATTTGCCAATGGGGTCAGTCTTTAGTTTGCTTTTGGAGACAGACCCCAGTGAGGCCCTCCAGGCTGTCCCTGTAACTGCCTGCCATGTCTTCCCTGACCACTGTATCTGTGGAGCTGAGGTTAGAGGACTAAACAGAGTTTGGTGTCCGAGAAAGAATTAGCCTTTTATATGTGAAAAATTGTTTGGATTAAAGGAAAAAAACATATTTTTTGTTAGATGAAGGGTCACGTCAGTGTTCCAAAAGACCATACCTTAAACTGAAGCACTTTTTTAACAACAACAAAAAAAATCTATAATCACATATGTCTTGGATTTGGCCTCTATTGGAACAATAATATTATTCAGCAATATCTTAAACTTGCTTTAGGTACGGAGGGCTTGTTCCTAACAAAAGCAACTGACTCCCATCTCTTAGCCACTCTGTGAAATCTGTTCATTCCTAAAAATCAGCAGGGGCCATCAGAGACCATTCCTGCTGAAGACTTCTTTATGTTCTCAGGTATTAGACTATATTGGCTGTACCAACATATGAGAATTTTCCATCACAGATGACAGAGACTTGATTGCACTTGTTATGTTAATCAGGCTACAGTTGGTGGTGAGAAGTGCTTATTATGGAAAACAGAAATCTAAGGGCTAATTTACATTGCTGCTCAAGATGTTTGGTAGGGAACAAGCCTGAAGTAAAGAATTCCAGTCCTAAAATGGGAATAGTCCGTATGTTATTGCCTGCACAACAATGAGCACGTTTCTCATTCCATCCAGACTGCGGACAAATATTAAGATATTTCTGAACTTCTTTAGTTCTAGAGAGAAGATACAAGAACAGAAGTAATGAATACCTAAGATTTTACCTCAGAATAGAAAATGTTTGGAGTTCATACTGTTATTTGTGGTGAAAATGGTTGTACTTGAAAAGTGCCAAAATGTTAAAGAGGTTCACAAAAGTGTGTGAAAGTTCAAATTGTTGAGTTGTATTTGCACAAAACTACTGGAACTCCTGTTTTCTCCTGTGACTTATGCTTTTTATAATCTATATATTGTATTTATGAGATTAAATAATCCATTAAACTATTTATAATCCACTTACTGGACGTCTTCTTGTGTTTTCAGTTTGCTGATTGTGGGTTTCTCTGCATTTTCAGGATGGTCTCATCATGAGTGAGTCACATTTGTTGGTGCAGGCGGTGTTAATGTTTATACCATCAGCAGTGAATTTGTCACATGGTGATAACACCTTTGAAAATGCCAAGTCCTGCATCAGCACAAACCTTCAGAGCCTGCCATTACTATGGTGATTTATTTCTCTCTCTCTGTGTGTGTGTGTTTAGTACATATAGCAGTACATATTCTTTTTCTTGGCCCTCAGTTTTTGGTCTCCATCCAAACGTTGCCACATACCAAGCAGTTGTTTTTATGCAAAGACATGCAGACTTGACACAGCCTTGAATGTGTCCATACACACATGCCAATAATTCCCTAGACATCGCTACACCAGCTCCTCACACGCAGATAGATACAAAACACAGTATCCTGGCACCTTCCATCAGCAGTACTTGACCTTCTCCTTACAGGCAATACCCACACAAACACACATAGCAGGCATTGTTTTACTTCTTGTTTGGAGTGGATCTGCAGCCCAAGTGCATACTGAGATCCTATTTGTTATGACTGCAGCATGTAAACAATGGTGTCCCCTCTGGCTCCTGTAGAGCTTAGGGCCAGTCTGATACAAGATATGACTCCAATATGGAAAAAGTTCAACTTTCTCATTTCCTTCTATTTGGAGTGATTCCATATAATGTGCTGCTCATTTGTCCTTGTTTTTTTTCCTTGCTAAGTACAAGCATATTTTCACTTCAGTATATTGTGTTCTTTGACACATAAACAGCATATTTATTCACAGCATATTTATTTATTCATTCAGCATATCATTTAAGACATATTTAAACCAAACTTTGAACAGTTTTTAAGTGACGTGTCTTGCAAAAGTTTTTGATCCACCAGTGGGCAGTGTACTCTGTCCTTGACACTGCTTCACACTGTTGCGAAACGTGCAAATTGCCCTTCTGTGACTGCGAATGCCCTTTACAGCTGTACCATACCCTCTTAAAATCTCTATCATTTTTTTACTGCCATTATAAGTACACTATGGTAGATCAGACTGAGAAAAAATGAAGACAGACATTTAAAATGCTTGTGTTTGAGGTTACTGTATTATGAAATGCTTTCTTGAATACAAAGAAATATATAATTCAGAAGATACATCCAGTGAATAACAAACCATTTACCAGGGGGGAGAAAAAACAACCCCGAAAAGAATTGCTAGCAACTTTCTCATCATAAACAAGCTCACTTTATGGATATTGTCCAGCTGCCCAACACACATACACACTCGCATTCACAAACATACTCTGTCTCCCGTTCTCTCTTTTCCATCACTGCTTGCTCTCTGGGTTGAAGACATCAAAGGTCATGAGCACGGCCAAGTCACTGGTGTCTGAAGTGGCTGCAGTCAGTTTAATTTGAGTGATGTTCCCTGTAAAGACCTTGCCCTCCCACACCCTGCTTTTATTCATTTTTAATTCCACTCGCTGCTCTGCGAGCACACTTACTCTCCGTGCTGCCGGCACACGCACACGGAAGCACACCCAGCTCTGTGGGGCCAGCACGCCTCCACGTGGTTCCAGCAGTACGCACCCTTTCCCCCACGCTGAATACACACACGGGAATGGTTCTCCACATCTGTCGCACGCACTTCGCAGCACGTAGTCGCACAGCGGTGCGTAATCTTGCTGAGGGGGTGTGCGTCCATACAAACCCAGGCGATAGACTCCAGGATGCGGTACACACACGCTCACCGTCACCTTGCTGTCTGTGAATGTGAGCAAAATGTGCCGTGACAGTGGAAAGCTGGCCTGATTTGGTTTCTGATATGACTCTGCACTGAGGATTGCGTGCATTTGCAGCTGTGCTGATGTGCAATGGAAAGTAATATTACAGCGACCCTGAGGCAAATTCACCAATGCCCCTGTGTGGCTAAAGTGCGACAGTCCAGCTGCTTGTGTGCGCATTCCTGGTCCACACCATGGACTAAGATCAGGAGGGTATAGTACATTCTGATTCACTCCTAAGCCCCTGCATCGCAACAGGAAATTCCCTACATTCTGAAAGGAGCCACTTCCATCATCGTAATCACGCACAAACACAGAAAGACGGTAGTAGCCTTTGTATGGGCATAGCACGTTGCACACCAGTTGCTCTGCTGCTATTTGCAGTGCCAGGCAGCGCTTAGCCAGAGTGAAGTCGAGTTCAGGGTGTATGAGCTCGCACACCATCATCAAGGGGCGCGAGGTGTGTAGCACCACTTCACACTCTCCTCTCTCAGAAACCTCCAGAGTGTCTTGGCTTGGCACACTGCAGCCCTTTACCCCATGCATCCCTGCACTGGAACCTAAACCCCAACTCAGATAGGGGTTAGCAGGCAGCGACTGGCTCTGCTGGACAGACGGACACTCAAGCTCCAGAGAACAGACCCAGAGCAGAGTGCCAGAGTCACCCTCTGGTCGCGCGAATAGCTTCAGCTCATAGGCTCCTGGCTCTGGTGGCAGCAGACGCAGATTCATGCCCTGCTGCGTCACTGACAGCAAACCACATGAGCCGTCGACCTCATTCTGCCCTGCAGCTCCTGTCTCCAAGTCCCGCTGCCTGAGCTCATAGGCAAAGGTCAACCGTCCGCACGAGCTCACAGACACCGTTGTCTCCCCGTCATCTGTGGGAGACACAAAAGATTTTACAAAATGTTACAGGGTTCTTAGCCAGGTTCAGTGTTCAAATTAGACAGTCGCAATTTTGGAAGAAGTTGCCTAAACTACCTAAAGTCTTTATTTTAAAAACAAACAAAAAAAAAAAACCCAAAATACGATTAGGGTGGGTTGTGTTGTCCACCACTCACTGCATTTCTTACAACTCTTGCAACATTTGTATGGAAACTATATTGTTGGACAGGGAGTTTTCACTTTTATGTTTTCCTTTCAGTGTGTATATATTTGTATCCCTTGCTGTGTGCAGAGCAGAGGGTATTCTGTCACTGTCTCAGGAAATCTTAGTAACAATAACATATTGGCCCTCCTTCCCCCTGAGACGCTTTAATCTTTAAAGCACACAATAACTTCACAAACAGAAGAAGAATGTTATTTTGGGCCTTTCTGGTGTATGGTCCCCGAGCTACGGAGACTGAGCTAAGGAGCCAGATATGAACTCTATACTGTACTGTATGTCTACACACTGTTTTTCTGCATGCAAGTCTGTGTTTTCCCTCTGTATTATTGAGAGTGTGGCTGAGAACATACATTAATTTCTTTATTCTTATTATTTATTTTGTGTAAAGCATTTGTACACATGTGGGTGTGTGACCTGTGGTTATTTTGTAATGTGTGGGTTGTAGAAGGGTCAGTCCCAGCGTGTAGAATGCTGAGGTCTTTAATGGTATCAGTTCAAACTGCTCCAGAGAGATCGGACTGTCTAGCAGTTGCCAGTTCTCTTCGTCAGGAAAGTGAGAGTTTATAAATTCTCCCGGCTCAGTCAGGAAGTAAAAATCGTCGAATCTAAGAGACGTACCACAACGAGTTATTCACCATCTCTTTTCTAATATTTAAACAGGCAATGAATAGCAATGTTAATGTACTGTAAAACAATAGTGCTATTTGTAGTATTTAGTATCTTTGCACATGTGTATACTGTATACAGATGTGATTATCGCAAACACTGACAGAATTCTAACCTCTTCACAAAAGTTTTGGTGTCCATGTTGACAGTGCCAGCCCCCCAACAGGCGTCCAGAAGCCCCCACTGCCCCTTCACCCACACAGCATTCCACATGTGGTCAGAAGGCTTATCTGTCAGCCTGAGCCCAGGCCAATGCCCAATGCCTTTACTGTACCCACTCACCTCTTCACACTGAATACCAACTTCCCTAGAGAACACAGATAGAAAACAGGTACAGCTCACACTATACTTCAGGTAAACTCTAAATATTTATGGTATAATGGTACTGCTCTAATGCTAATGCGTATGGAAATGAAACAATATTACATGGCAGTACTCCATCTTATGCATTGTATCTTAAAAAACATATGGAATATTTATGAGAGAATCTGAAGAGGCCTCTGAGATGGCTTGTCCACCGCTATCACAATCCCAACATTCTTCACGCTGGCAGTCACCTGCACATCTCAAGACAGATGCTGGAAAATCCGCTGCATAGTCCTCGACCCGCCTTAATGACTTCCTCTGGGGTGCAGAGCTTTGGGGAAAGACCCAGGTACCCATCCAAATCATATTCTGCACACACACACAAGCACACAATATATTCATAGAGCAACATGTATCATGTGTTTTTTCCCCCCTACATTTTACAGCATTTGTGCTTACAACATGCAGTGTTTACTGCACTCAAGAAAAGAAAAATTCCATTCTGTTTTACTAGTTCATTTAGTGTTTAGATTCTCTTTCTGTTTCAGTGAAAGTGTGTGTATGTACTTACCAATATTATGGCAGAGCCAGACCCATATGGCCCTGATTTTTTCTACCTCGTTTCTGGCCCCCTGTGTAATTATGCGAGCAATGCTCTGAGGTGAGAACACTCTCTGCTCTTTCAGCTGAAATACACATAAGAACTGAGACTATGTATTATTAGATTGATTAATTAGACAATAATATTAAACCTTCTTTCATTGCGCTGTTCAGAAATTCTACCTAGATGTAAATAGCAAAACTAGACACGCCTCTGTCTTTGTCTTATCTTGGCGAATCTAATGTGGAGGAAGAAAACAGTCAAGTTTTAGAATGCCACTGTTTATATGAATCAGTTGATAATTTGATATGTATACAATTATGAATGTTTTTACTGAGTTGGCAGTGCACATGGTTTTATGCATCTACACACATTGCCTAGCAGGGGTGGAAAATGTACTAAGGGTATATACAAATTATAGACAATGTGTCAAACTCTTACTCAATTAAAAGTGGAAGTCTCCAGCTAAAAATGTACTGAAGACAAAGCAATTCTTTTAAATGTACTGACGGTTTTTATTTATTTATTTATTTTATATAAAGTAACTGGTTTGTTTTAATGTATAAAGTTACCTTTATTACATATCAGAAAATGATTATCATTTTAAAGCGACTATGCTGTTTTGCCTGAAACCATCATTCAGTCTCTGTATGTTTGTTGGATTAATCAGAAGTGAAATAATCTGTAAATATCCAAAAGGTACTGTTAGCTAGAATTCGACCTACTCCCTAGCCAATTACTGTATGTTAATATCTGGAATCAATGCTAGTTAAGCCCTCATTAGTTGAGAAAACACTCAAAATGTGTCCAAATTTTAAAGGTAGGCAATTAGCTAAAGACCTCAGTATGCTTTTTGAAATTAGACTAAGAGTTCATGCCGTCATGGGAGGCAAAGGAGACACCCCATTTTATACAAGTCTTTGCTTTCTCCAGTATATTTAAACACTGAGGTACTCCAGAAGTGCTCATCCTCAAGGTCGACACTGCAGTCTAATGGCTTATACATCTTCAGACGCAGATGGATACCTATATTGTTAACTACATTGTGAAGCATAAGAAGGTCACTACAGATTATGAACTGGTACAGTTCTTGATTCGTTTTTTTTTTCTTCTACATTCTAAACTGAAATGTCTGGATGCTAAACCAGGCCCATTACATTGATATACAGCATACATTTTTTTCATTGGTTGAATGGAGAAAAACAAAAATAAAAGAGTCCTTTGTGATTTGAAATGTCTACTTTGAAGGTATAAATAAAAAATGTAAGGAAAAAAAAGCATTTTTTTCTTGCAAATGATTTTAGGTAAGCGTACAAGTAGTCAATTTCAATAATACTACAATAAAGTAAAACAATACTTAAGTAGAGTAATGAAGCACAATTACTGAAGTATTTTCCACCCTCGTCATCTGTTAAGGTGCATTTTTGTAGGGCAATAGTAACAGTAAGGGACCGCCATAGTACCTCAACCGACCAGATATTATTTTGGTGATGGAGCATTCTTAGCACAGTAGTGACACTGTCATGATAGTAGCATGTTAGTGTGTGCAGTGCTGGGATAAGTGTATCAGGCACAACAGCACTGGGTTGAGAGTTCAATAATGAAAAATTATTTTATTCTGCCAACAGCAGTGCCGTGGTCAGAAACTGAGCACTGATGATGAGCAAAATGGTGATTTAAAACAGGCTCTTCACAGATTTGAACACCAAACAAAACTAAACACAATTTAAATACATTACGTTTGATTTTTATAACAATAGACATTGTCACAGAAATCTGGATGTACAGTGGTGTGAAAAAGTGTTTGCCCCTTCCTCATTTCCTGTTCCTTTGCATGTTTGTCACAC
>JAFFST010050529.1:143781-163332 GCA_022414735.1 Noturus placidus | reverse complement strand
TGATTGTGTCCCACCTGTTGTTGATTCTTCACAAAAAATTACAGTTTTATATCTTTATGTTTGAGGCCTGAAACGTGGCAAAAGGTCTAACAGTTCAAGGGGGCCGAATACTTTCGCAAGGCTCTGTACATGTGCTTTTTTTGTTTCTTTATTTTTAATAAATTTGCAAAGATTTCAAACAATCTTCTTTTACGTTGTTATTATGGGGTATTGTTTGTAGAATTTGAGAAAAATAATGAATTTAATCCATTTTGGAATAAAGCTGTAATATAACAAAATGTGGGGAAAGTAATGCACTGTGTATGCTTTCCAGATTCACTGTATATTATGTTTGCCAATCAAATTCAGCTAGCCTACCATGTGTGGTATTGGCATCAGTGATTCCTTTGGGCTTGCTGGAGCTACAAACTTTTTAGGAGTAGCTTATAAACTTACGGTTGGACCCCAAAGCCTAGAGACAGGTGTCCCTCTCAGTGAGAGAAGCCCAAAGACTTTAGATGTAGCACAATATTAAGTAAAGGAATCCACTTGGGAGGGTTGACCTATTGGAAACGGACAATCCCCACAGATCAAAAACCACAAACAAAAATATGTTTTGTCCAGGGGTGCCCAAACATTTGCATACAACTTTATATACTATATGCATTTGCTCCTTTATCACCATTTCTTCCCACACTGCATGAGTCCTGCTCATGACACTGAACTGGCTGGCAAGATCTTGGCGTCCACTACTGCTTTTGTTAGTGGCTGTAATACAGTACGCTGTGGCCTCTTCCACTGCTTTGGCACTCTTATCCAGGTCACCTGCATCCATGGGGCAGGCCCTTTGGACTAAATCACTAGCTGGGAACTGCAATTTAGCAGGCTGGGAACAGCTTCTAGACAAAAGGGCCCCTAGCATACATACCTTGTATGCCCTTGTATGCCCTTAGTTGTAACTTGTTCTGTGAATGATGTTCACCTCATCAGCTGGATCTGGTTCTAACCCTAACGCTAACCCTGGTTCAACCCTAACCCTAACCCTAATTCCCAATTTAATTTTCTTCTGGGACTGTAAGGCAGGTGTATGTCACAGTCATCCTACAGATCCCACAGTAGTGTGGATGTCATCGCTCTAGGGTATCATATGCTTATTACTGACTTTCTAAAAGGAGCAAGGTGCCTCCATCCACCACAATTTGGATCCCTCCTTTTGCTGGAATACAAACCTTACAAACCTATGCAGGATGCTGAACTACAATGGGATCAAACAATAGCCTTCGTGTCCATTCCTCAACATATTATTGTGCTGTTGTGTCATGTAGTTACATGGCGTCATGTTGTTTAACCCACCAAAAAAGAAAAATATGTCAGAATGTCAGCCACACTGTTATATTAATGGTGATGATCAGCCATAACCTTAAAACCACCTACATTGTTATATTGTGCCAAACAACTTGGATGTTGATAAGATTCACTTGATGCACTGTGGTCATAGTTACACTTCTGTGTGATTATAGGCATTAGAGAACCAGAGACACTGAATACTGATGAATTTTTCAGCAAAAGAATATCATGGCTCTTTAGACATATGAGTCAACTCATGTTACCCTAAAAGAACTAGCTCAGAGTCAACTTTTTCATGAACAAAACATCATTAATTGACTCCTCTTCACTTGCACTGGTGAATTAGCTAGCTGATATCATGTGCAATGAAGGGACAAGCATTACATTTCAATACAAGTAGACATCTGCTTTGAAATCGGTCTATTGTAACCTTCAAACCTGAGCAGAAATATGCTGATTCATTATTTATTGTTATGAAACCAGGAGATAAATGAGCTTCATGTAATCATACTGACCTGTTTTACCAAATGTCCTGAGAGAAGTGTTGAGCACTAGCTCATTAGCTAATATATAAGCCCTATGTGCTGCAGTTATCTAACATTTCATCGAAGTGGTTCATGCAAAATAAGTGCTTGATCTTTCTCTCTAACTATATAACGGATCAATCATTATGCAACTGATCATTATGCAGATGTGGCCAATCATCCAAACAGTTTACCAGTTTGTAAAATTAATACTAGCATGATTTGTACTGAAGGAGCAATGTTAATCTGATGTCTGTATCCCTTTTGCATTCAATGTTTTTTTTTTTTCTCCATCTTATAAAAACAATTTGAAGATTCTCCTTTTGTTATATTTCTTTTCATAGCAATGTATGTCTACACTGGGCATAGTGTTGCCAACTTAGGGATTTTGTCACTAGATTTGGTGATATTTTAGAGATTAGTGTGAAAACTAGAGACTTTTTTTGAACAGACATGTCCTGCACTCTTTATGGCTCTCCAGTTAACATCACAGCTGGTTTTTGGAGTATGTTAGAAAACTCACCACCAGTGTGTCAAGCCTCACTGAGCATTTTGTAAATGCATACATTTGTTTGAGTCTATTTTCTAAGTACATAAATAGTTAATTTGTTGTGCTATATTATATTCTATTCTGTTGTGTCATCTGAAAAAATCTTCTTTCTTTATGTACCACGTTTTGATATTCAAATGTCTACAGTGATTAGATGAATATGTAAATTAATATCTGGAGAAATAGGGGCTCGGTGATTGACAAGATGGATGTGACAGCAACAACAAAAAAAAAAGCCATGGTCTTCTGTTTTATCTCAGGCATATGAATATGCTTTGATGTGTTCTCCATACATTCTTCCATTATGTGTTCTACGTCACCTGCATGTGAGCATCAGAACTGGACCATAGAGCAATGTATGTAAGAAGATGGCCTGGTCTGATGAATTTATATATTTTACATAATGTGGGTGGTTGGGTGCATGTACGTCGCCTTTCCTGGGGAAGAGATGGCACCAGGATGCTCTATGGGAAGATGGGAAGAAGAAGGAAAGTTGGCGGAGGAGGTGTGATGCTATGGGCAGTGTTCTGCTGGGAAACCTTGAGTCCTGGCATTCATGTGAATGTTACTTCGACCCTACTAAATATTGTTACAGATCAAGTACACTTCTTCATGGGAACTGTATTGCCTAATATCGGTGGCCTCTTTCAGCAGGATAATTCGCCCTGTCACACAATAATTTGTTCAGGAATGGTTTGAGGAACATGACAAAGAGTTCAAGGTGTTGACGTTGCCTCGAAATTCCTCAGACCTCAATCCGATCCAGTGTCTGTGGGATGTGCTGGATAAACAAGTCTGATCCATGGATGCCCCACCTCACAACTTACATGACTTAAAGGATCTACTGCTAATATTTTTGTGTCAGATACCATTGTGTAGACCATCAGAGGTCTTGTGGAGTCCATGCCTCGAGAGGTTAGAGATGTTTTGGGAGCACAAAGAAGACCTACACAACATTAGGCAGGTGGTCTTAATGTTATAGGTTGATATACGGACATATTTTTCTTTCTTTTCTTTTTTTGACCCTTCACCAGGTCAAACAACTCGACACCATTTGTCACCTGGCTTAAACTTGTCAAAGCCAAAGGTCTTGACCTACGTCCAGAATCGCGTACTAACCTACTAACAAGTGCATTTCGTGCAGGTCAGTTTACTGCTGAATGCACTTTCCTGTGTAGAATGTGGTTTGAGACACAGCCTTTGTTCGCCTTGCACGACGGGGGGGGCGTGCTGTCACACACACCTGCGGAACACCCGCGCGCGCTCACTGTGCGCGCACTGAGGGGAAGAGGTTAGGTGAAGCGGAGGGCTGTTAAATGTTATTCCAGAGGATGTTTTGAGGAAGGAAAAACATTTCCTGTAACTTCTCTTTGCAGAAAAAAACCCCTTTTCCATAACTGAAGAGAAGATGGAAACTGACAGCGACGGAGCAGACACGAGGGGAGTGACCGTGAACAGATTCATGGAAGGTAAGAACTTCGACGGTGAAGTACTTGAAAATGACCGTTATCTTGAGTTTTAAACATGGACATCATCCTCTCACAAACAGTATTGAGTCTAACGGCAGCATCTTGGAGCACAGGCTATTGAATTTTACTGCCCATGTAGGTTAGAGCAGAAAAAAACTAAAATTAATGCTAAACACATACAGTCAACACAATAAGGTCTAATTTAACACTTTTATTGGCGATATTTGAATTCTCGATTCTGATTGGCTGACAGACGTTCTGAGGTGTGTAATTAGTGACAGTAAACGCATAGCTAAAGTAGTTCCAGTCAGGTCTCGACCGCATTACAGTTCTAGATTACTTCGCCGAGTTAACTGAAATAAAGTTAGCCTGCTGTCCACCACAGCACAGCGCTTACAACAAACAAAATGGAAGATATAATTAACGACGGGCCGTTATAGTTTGTTTAAAAAAAAAAAAAAAATATATATATTATATATATATAAAATACGTACCCGAGGTGGTAATGCGGCCACGAGGCGAATCGGAGGATTGAGCGAGCACAAAAAGGAGAGCACGTGCGAGTGCTGTAATGATGGAGAGAAAAGCCGGTGAACAACTACAAGTATAAATATGTTTATTTGTTCGTTGTGTTTTCTGCGTACAATAGTAATAAGAAACGAAAAATTCTGTGAACAAGTAGGCCTATCGATACGTATGTATTAATTTGTTCTGTTTTTATATTATCAGCATCAAACGAAAAAAGGTGAACGCTCGAACTCTCGCTCAAATATCTGCACATCATCAGTAGCTCGCGCCTGCGTTACTTGCTCTAGCAACGGAGGGTTGAGATGGGACGCGTAATAAATTAGTTCCACACACGAGCGTTTTTACGACAAAAACCTGACAAATGTCTTGAAATAAAACATCTGAACAATGTCTTGAGGTGGTGTAACTGTGGTATAAGCGGAATAATTGACTCAGGTCCATTGAATTATTAGAAAGTAATACACACTGCGAGGTGGTAATGCGGCCACAGTTATTCCTTACATATACAGCACAGCAGGTACACTCTATCACCTTAATACTGTACAATACAATACATTAAACACTAAATGTTTACTGACTTGGGTATAATTGAATGACTGAGATATATTGGAAAATATATTGCACTATATTAAAACAAATTTGGGCACACGGTGGCTTAGTGGTTAGCACGTCCGCCTCACACCTCCAGGGTCCGGGGCTCGAATCCCGCCAGGGCCATGTGTGTGCGGAGTTTGCATGTTCTCCCCGTGTGTCGGGGGTTTCCTCCGGGTACTCCGGCTTCCTCCCCAGTCCAAAGACATGCATGTTAGGCTGATTGGCGTGTCCGGAGTGTGTCTGTGATTGTGCCCTATGATGGACTGGCACCCTGTCCAGGGTGTACCCCGCCTTGTGCCCGATGCTCCCTGGGATAGGCTCCAGGTTCCCCGTGACCCTGAAAAGGAGTAAGCGGTAGAAGATGAATAGATGGATGGAACAAATTTTGAATTTGCGAGGAGGATTTATTCCTCAGGAACAGCCTGTATTTCTTCTTACTGTTGAATTTAGATAACTCCATGAGGACTTTACACATTAAACCGAGCAGCATGATGTGCAACACTGAAGAGTGAGAGTTTAAGTAAACAATATAAATTCGTTTCCCAATCCTGGTTTGTATTGCACAGACGGCATGTTTTCCACCTTGCAGTATAAAAGCGATGAGCTTAAAGCTGACCAAGATCATGTTTTAAGAGCGATGGACGCCAAAGTGCAGGAAGAACAGCTATCGCTGGATTGATCACCTAAATTCTAAACCTGATACACATCTGGTGTTTCGCAGATGGAAGTTAACAAACTATGCGTGTTCAGTTATCATCCACAGGATTATTTTATAATTATATAACAGTCCTTCGAGGATATCCCATATATTAAAAATTACCGCAGCTTTTCCTCAGATTTGGGCCATGACGCATCATGTGACGTCGTCACAACAGGCATTCAGCTAAAGCCCTCTGCGATTCACATACATTGAACATGAGTACAGCTAAAAAGGTCTCATTTACCGACAAACATCACTGTGCAAAACAGTTTCCTACATTTGCAATTATTGCAATTCAAGTAATTTTTCCACAAAAATAAAAAGCCACAGTCGTTCATTTTAAGAGCTGTCTCAATCGCAAAATCCTTCCAGGACACTGGAACATTCGCTCCCTAAAAAATCCCATAATGCACCGCAAAAACCAGGGAGCATTCTCTTACTGGAAATGATGTCATGTTTTCTGAAGCCTCTCAGCTCGAGAAAAATGAGGGACGAACGCTCAGCCAATTTCCGTCTACAAACGTAAGCCGCATGTTATTGTAGCTCTCAAATTATTACTTACATTAGCGATTTTTATCTTTATTTGAAGTTCTATATAAGCTTTTATTTGAGACTGACGACTTTTAAGTGTTTAATGATTAAAAAAGAAAATCCACTAGCTAGCCTACGATCATGCTTGAAGTATCATGACAGAAACAAATGCATATGATGTATAAAACCTAAACATTTTTACGTGTTAAATTTTTGGTGATGTTTTACAATGCGAGTATGTAGTCATGTAGCCCAAAAATTGAATTATGGTTGTTCCAATGTGTAGCGAGCCACGGTCCTTACCAGTGCCCAAACTTGTGTACATGGTATACTTATTCACAACCTAGGGAGGTAAGGAGCTGATTGCGACATAGGATTTAACAGCATGGCTCGGACAGTAGTAGTGCTATAATTCCTAGGTTTATATTAATGTGATAGTTCGAATATATTATCGTTTCTATAGTAACAGCTCATTCAAGGGGACTTGAAAACTAGTAGATGCTCCACATAATCTAAGACTAACAATAAACAGATTAAAAAAACGTGTTTAGCAGAGAGAGAAAAAAAGTGTACTTGATATAGTGCTTTTCTATTTGCATAAGTCTTAAGTGTCAGCAATATGTAACAGTGAGGAACTTTCCCAGCATTGGGGAGGGTTCAGGACACAGGACTTCTGAGCTTTCTGGTTTCTCAGTAGCACAACAGTATGCATTTATTGCATATTATTAAATTGAAGCGTGAGAGACAACCGTTCTAGTAATAGTTGACAAATTTCTGTGGTGAAAGTGGAATAACACGCTTCAGACCGTGATGTTATACAAAAATATAACCCATGACAGGGTGGTGTTATACGTCCCAGCTCGAAGTAGAGGTAGTCAAGGAGTTACTCCTTACATAATCGATCATAAATGATGAAAATGAGAATTGGAAATCTGAAAGGCATTGTACAATTTCTAATTGTTCTTTATTTTCACCTCTAAATAGACTTGAATGACCAAATAACTCCTGACACATGCTAATAGACACAACAAGAAGTTCCGGGTTATTATTTGCTCTCACGTTCTGTCCTGGCCTTGAGAGTTTTAGCAATATTAAATGTGTTAAACATTTGTGTTGGCCAACAGTTTTTGGTAAAGCGCTCCTTATTCAAAGATCTATGTATCCATCCATCCATTTTACATATCGCTTATCCTAGCGCTCATGGGGAAGCCTGGAGCCTATCCCAGAGGACTCGGGGCACGGGGCATGGGTTGGGGATGGGTGCCAACCCATCACAAGGCACACTTACACACCCATTCACACACTACGGCCAATTTAGAGATCCCAGTCAACCTACAACACATCTTTGGACTGGTGGAGGAAACTCCCACTGAGGTGGCTCAGTAGTTAAGACGTTGGGCTACTGATCGGGAGGTCCTGAGTTCAAACCCTATGAAAGCCCTTGACCAAGACCCTTAACCCTCAACTGCTCAGATGTATACCTGTAAATGAGATAAATGTGAGTTGCTGTTGATGTAAATGTGAACCGGTATACAAGGAGAACATGCAAATTCAACGCACACCGGGCTGAGTTTGGAATTCCCAACTCTGTGAGACAAACATGTTAATGCCCCCGATCTCTGTATCGTATACTAAAAAAAGAAGTCAAACTTTTTTCTACAGTTGCAGATAAATGATTCTACTTTGAAATATGGAAGGATTGCAAACATTGGAGGCCAACTGCCATGGCTCTTGTTATATTCATTTGAATATGCCAATCTTTCAGTTGTCATGGAGTGCAGGCTCTTGTTTGCTCTCACAAACCACAAAGCTTCACACACATACAGACAGACTAACATATAACTTGGAGGTGAGCATCCAGGGGAAGGAAGGTCCACCCTCTGTTGTTCACTAACTCTGCTGCGTCTTCCTGGAGCTGTAGTGTGTGTGTGTGTGTTTGAGAGAGAGACAGTGTGTGAAAGAGAGAGCACAAGAAAAAGAACAAAAAAAAAAAGACATTCAGTGTGTTTAAGTGAATGTGTGTTTTGTGTTGGAAAAAGTGTGATTAAAAATGAACAGAAAATGTGGAATGATGGTGAATGATCACATTTTGATCTTGTTATTTTTTTGGCCTAAACTACCACTGTCGGTGTTAATTACCTGTAAATCGCCCGAGTGAATAGGAAGATAACATTACCTTTTAAGCTGCAGATTTGTGTAACTGCCCAGCACTGGGAAGAAGTGAGGTCAGTTAGACATTATTAAAGGAAACTAGTGTATGTGCGCTTGTGTTTTTATACGTGAGATATGTCACTGAGAACAGTCCTCCTTTTTTGGAGATGATGTTTGCAGATTATCGAAGGCATCACTAGGGGGCAGTACCTCACGCTAAACCTGTGTGAGTGTGTGGAAATTTTTTTTTTTTTTAACATGGTGCACCTTTTTCGGGCCGAACAGTTCCTTTGGACAACAGTGTCCAAGTCACAGACAATGGCAAGGTCAAAGTTGAGGGTGAGATTTCTCTCAGAGCGATTCTGGCATCCTGTACTCGCACCATGACTTGACCGTTTATATGCTGTAAACCTTCATGAACCCTCGCTGAATTTTTTTTTTTTTTTTACTGAATTTCATGTATAGATCAAGATACTACTGCAGTCCTAACAAAACAAAAGGACATTTCTTTTTGGTTATGATATGCATGTGTACAGGTGCATCTCCAAAAATGTTAATGTTAAGTCATTTTTTATCCAATAATTTAATTCAGAATGTGGAACATTCATATATTCTAGATTAATTTACATAAAGTGAAATATTCCACTTATTTTAATAATTTTTTTTAATCTTGATGATTACAGCTTAAAGCTCATGGAAATCAAAAATCCAGTATCTCAAAATATTAGAATAAAGAATTTATAATGTCGACCCTGAGAAGAGCTCTAACCAGCTAATTAACTCAAAACACCTGCAAAGGTTTCCCGAGCCTTTAATCTTTCAGTCTGGTTCGGTACCCAACCACAATCATGGGGAAGATGAACGTCAATTTTGCATTTCATTTTATGTGTAATGAATCTAGAAAAAATGAACGTTCCTCTTTTTGAATTAAATTATGAGGAAAAAACGAACTTTTTCACGATATTCAAATTTTTATGTTGGAACATATTTGGAAGTTGGCAATTCTCTCACAAGACCTTGAAGTCAATACTTTTAGGAATTATGAAGCTTAATTCTACCACTTGTATTCCTTTTAGAGGAGTTTCAGATTCAAGTGTTAAAATCCAGGCGAGATTGTTTAATCATAATCGACTCGTGCTGGCGCAGACTGAGACTAGTGGATGCCCGTGGGTGGACAGGAGAAGAGCTGAGAAGCTTCCTGTCTGGCTGCAGGCTCTAATATATACTATATGGCCGTACCATACTATATACACAAAAGGTTGTGGACACCTGACCATCACAGCCATACGTGGACCTTCAGCAAACGTGGACCTTGCCACGAAGGTGGAAGCACACTATTCTATAGGACATTTTCGTATGCTGTAACATTACAATTTCCCTTCACTGGAACTAAGCGGTCCAAACCTGTTTCCAAACATGTGTGCAAAAAAGCGAGGTCCATGAAGACATGGTTTACTGAGGTTGGAGTAGAAGAACTCGAGTGTCTTGCACAGAGCCCTGACAGCAACCTTTGCGTTGGATGAACTGGTAAGCTGATGGCGCTCCAGCCCTCCTCACCCAGCATCAGTGCCTGACCTCACTAATGGTCTCGTGGCTGAATGGGCAAATCCCCACAGCCACGCTCTACAATCTAGTGCATAGCCTTCCCAGAAGAGTGGAGGTTATATAGCAGCAAATGGAGACTCAATTTGGAACGGTAATGATCAGGTGTCCACATACTTTTGGCTGTGTGTGTACACGCCAGTTTCATGACCGCAGTCACAGTTGTGGTTTAATGAATGATTATATTGCAGTTTATACATGCAAGACATGAGCTGTAGCCTCCTCACAATGCCAAACCAACACTGATGTTTATGTAAATACTCACAGTCATGTGTAAAATGATCAACATCCTTCACCACCCAGCGAATACACTCCTCACGCTCGCTCACTTCCATGTGTATGCTTCAAAAGTCTTTTGCAGCCAACCGGTGTGTGCTGTGGAATGAATCTTTGATGCCAAGTATATGGGTAGAGCAGAGAATAATTCTACTCTTTATTTATTTGCATTTTTTTTTATAAGGCTCACAGTTTGGGCAAAAATAAAAACCAGACCCTTCAAATCCTCCCTGTCCTGCTGTCGAGGAAAAACAAAAACATTTACTAATGATTCAGCCGTGTTAAAGAATCACTTTCAGACTTCAGCCAAATAATCTTGAGTTACTACTTCGTTGGTCAAGTGGTCAGAAAAATCACTGGACATTGGAGAAATCCTGATTTCCAGCCAGAATATTCAGCCCTGTCTGAATATCAAGACTAGCTAAACTGCGAATTCTCTCTGAAACTAGAAGAGCAAACCGGTGTCAAATCTAATCCGAAGAAAACTGGATCTGACACATTCACTATAAAGCAGTTTGATTTTAATTAAACTAACCACAGGTGGTTGCAAGATTGTACATCTTAACATGCAAACATACTGAAATGTTAGAATGCGGTTGCTCCAGATCCATCCATCCGTTTTCTGTACTGCTGGTCCTACACAGGGTTGCGAGGAGCCTGGAGCCTATCCCCAGGAGACTTGGGGACACACTGGGCAGGGTGCAAACCCATCACAGGGCACAATCGCACACTGCAGACCATTCAGCGATGCCAATCAGTCTACAATGCATGTCTTTGGACTCGGGGAGGAAGCCCAGAGGAAACCCTGAAACACGGGGAGAACATGTAAACGCCATGTGCACACTTACACATTGGATTCAAACCCCCAATCCTGGAGGAGTGAGGCAAACGTGCTAACCACTAAGCCACCGTTCCCCCGGTTTCTCCAGATGTTCTCTACAAAGCCAAGCACTTCACTGTCCCTAGTCTGTGTTTGCATCCTTTGTATAATTACTTCTTCTTATAAAGCGTACTGATTATTATAGCTACCCAAACCCGCCATTTCACGCACGTTACACTGCCGCTCATAATCGGACTTCACTCCCAGCATTCACGCACGCGTAAGAATATGAAGTGTGATATAGTTATGATTTATGACTGCAGGCAGCAGGTAGATCGAAAGACAGAAGCGAAAAGAGGAGCAGGCTTTAGGACCCAGAGTCACAGCTGTGGTGAGGCAGAGCGAGGCTGACTCACTGAATCTGTCTGAGAGGGAGCAAGAGCGAGAGAGGGAGAGAGAGGTAGAGGGGCAGAAAGGAGGAGAGAGAGGAGGAGAGCAGAGCATAGGTGATCTTCCCCTCATTAGTGACTGGACTACGGGAAAATGATGGGTTGAGAAAGCAGTCATGGAACCAAACAAAGTTCTTCATTTTGTGCCGTCCGGTAAGAACCCCACATGCAGTCAAACACACATGCCCATATACACATGCAAACGCGCACACGCATGCACACACACACACACGCCCACACACACACACACACACACATGCATGCTTCTGCACTGTCACGACAATACATCCAAGGGGTTCCCAAACCCCAGGATTGTGTGTGCAAAAAAATTACACTGCAGACAAGCTGTGTGTAATCGTGTGTGTGTTTGTGAGTGTGAGCGTGTGTTGCTTTAAGTTTTCTTCTTGCTGAATCCTGCAGGTCTGCGGAGTGTTTTTCCCGAGATCTGGTGCTGTTTTTTTGGGGGTGCGTTACACTGGAATGCAGACAGGCTTTTCGGGCTGGTCTTCTGGAATGTGCCATAAATGCTTTTTATGTTGTTAATCTTTCCCGAGCAAACAAGGGGGGAAGAAGAAGAAAAACAATATCATGCCCTTTCATCATAAATGAAAGCACGTATGCAAAACTGTACTAATTATATTATGTACTAACGTGTACACGAACAGTGGCGCGAGGTGTAGAAAGAGTAGGAGAGATACAGCTCGCAGATGACATACCTGTGGAGCGGGACGATGTTCTGGGACACTAGGGCTGTTTTGTAGGTGTGATGCTGCTGTTGACTCTTATTCATCCTGCAGCACACACACACACACAAACACACACACAAACACATGCTTCTGTTTTAATAGACACATATCCTGCTTTCACCTTTTCTTACAAACACACTCATTTGTCTTCAATATCATAGGAATGGGAACATCATGTACCCACCAAGACTCACTTTGTCTGAGAAGATGCTCACGATCTGTGCATGCGCACACGCATACTAGTGTGTATTTGCATATTTTGTCCTCAGGTTCAACAGGAAGTGAAAGTGGGTAATGTCTCCGTCAATTTTATTGCGTGTTAACAATAACAAGCAGAATAAACGTATGCGATTGAAAGACTGATGATTTACTCGTGTGACGTATTTGCAGTTGAGGCAAATTACGTGGGTTTTTTTTTCCCTTCCGCAAAATCAACTAATTAAATTTGATGGTCTGTCAGTACACTTGTTTTTGCTCGAAAATGACTTTGCATTTGTGATCCCTTTTCGCTCCTAAATCAAGAACCCCCCCCCCCCCCCCCCCATGCACATGTTGCGCACACAGGGTGGAATTGAAGGCCTAGCTATTGGAAACCAAATTTGATTTTGTCCTTGACTCCTTGACTGTACTTGAAGGGGACCGAGCAGCCTGATTCAGGACAGAAGTGAGTTTTGGAGCGACGGTATGGCGAAGGAGAACGGGATTAACGAGAATAATGTTTTAGCATGCATGAAGGCTCATGTAATGAGGAATGTCTTCTGCCTTTATGACCGCCTTTCTCTAACGAGCAGCATGATCGCCTGCTCGTCTTTCATCTCACACGTATGAGAGGTCTGTCTCTGGATTCCTTTATTTACCATTTTCTCATTAAACTTACACTTCTCGTTTGCAGTCACAGATGGTGCAGTGTACATAGATCTCGTCTTTCTGGGGTGTGTGTGTGTGTGTGATTAGTGACATGGTCATCAACCAAGTAGGTAATTGCATTAACCAGATTTGTGACCCTGTAGTTGTTCAATAGTGTAAATGGTAATTCGAATCAGGCACTCTTCAGTGGATGCTCTGTGTGTTTACGGTGTGCTATAAATCGGCAATGAAGACATAAAATCAGTGATTGTGAGTAGATGAACTGCCGTTTGTATCACGCAGGGCTTCATTTCCCTGTGCCTGTTAATTTCTTGTGCTTCATTGCGATGCTCTGAATGTAGTTCCATGACTGAGTGTGTGTTATTCAAAAGTGTTAAACATGTGCATTTGTCTACGTTAAAACGACACTATAGAGCAGGAACGGTGTTGTGTATGTACTTTGAGGTTGAGGGTGGAGTGGGTGTGTGTGTGTGCGGGTAATGTTTGCTGGACTATCACACAGTGGAATGTACTAGAATCTCAGCCGTCATAATAAATTAAACAGATGAACATGCCATTGCGTCTTTGTAATGAAACAAATATAGCATGCAGAAATCATCCCGAATGTACTGCGTGTGTATTTACTGCAGGTTTTTTTTTTTTTTTTTTTTTTTGGTTGTTGTTTTGTTTGTTTGGTTTTTTGGCCAGCATTTCTACTCCATCCCTGACAGTGCACATCATAAACTTCCTTCTTCACTCACATGCACACAGATATGCATGCAAAAATACACACTTACCCGTATAACACCCCCCCCCACCCCCCCACCCCCCAGCAAAGTTGAGATTGCTTCAAGATGTCGGAGGATGCCAGTGTTGCTAAATTCCGACCTTTGATTGTGAAGCTGCGCATGTGTGTTAGAGGAGAAACCTCACACTGAGTATACACACGTCTATATACAAGCACATATATTGTATATGTACTTAAGCTCATACAGTCGCACTCGTGCATCATGTGAATTGAGACCAGCTCTTCAGCCTTAATTAGATCGTGCACGTTCATTTACAGTCACCCCGTTTCCCTCCCTTGTGCAGTTGTTGTACAGTTTTTGCAGACCTGTGCTTCAGAGAGTATATCGATATCCTGGACACAGATCTCATGCCGTTCCAACAGACGTCCATCTCAATGTCCGTCTCACCGTTTCCGTCGTCGTCTGTCTCGTGGCAGTAGAGTGAATATGAAAGGGAACAGTGACAAGACGGGGAATGTGCAAGCAATTAGCAGGAATCCCCCAGCAGAGTGCAGATGAAACCAGAGCAGCACGAGCCGAGAGCAAGAGAGGGAGACCGAAAGATAGAGAGAAAGGCAGCGTCCACCAAACAGGCATGCTGAAGCTCTCAGCGTTTGTGTTTTCCTGGTGCTGTTTGATTAAAGACGGCTGTCGTGTTGAAACACGTTGGGACTGCAGTGACTGGACCGAGTCCTTCACTGTACTCTCAGCGTGTCGGCTGTGCTCGCGAAGACATTGTACAGCTGAAGGAGGCATTCTTGCTTTTGGCTAAGAGAAAGAACTATGCGGTGCAATTATCAGATTGTTTTCTAGCTGCAGGTTTTTTTTTTTGTTTTTGTTTTTTTGCTTGTTTGTTTGTTATATGCCGCTGTGTTTTCTGAATCATGTTTTCAGAGAGCGAACGGTAATGAATTAGAGAGCAGAAATTATAGTACGGATGAGACGCACTTCTATATGTCTGTGTCGTGTCAGCGAGAGGTTCAGGTATGTGTAGATCATGCTCAAGGTCGTCTAGTGACAGTGTTACTGTCGGCCTGATCGAGCACGGTGGAGGAGACGGGGAACCAATTGGAAGCGGTTTCAGGACGAGCCAGCCAATTTGCATATAATAAGTCATGTAAACAGCTTATATTATTGCAATCATGGCTGAATTTTTATTTCTTTATTTCTTTACTTTTTCCCTTTACCATCCTCTGGAATGTCCGTTCAGTCCTACATGTACTGCAGCTATTCTCACAGTTTCAGGCAGAAACAGGGCCTGTTTCGAATTGTGTGCGGTACTTTGTGAAACTTGTAAGTAGACGATGTAAACCACATTTGCAACCTCCTGAGCAGGCTGCTTTACAAACTACCAAAGAATGTAGCGCAGTAATCGTCCTAGTCAATGCTGTAAGTTGGAGTGTGTTTGTACATTGTCTTACAGTGTAGGATTAACACCACCTGAGCCTTTTACATGTGTATTTTATACTCATTGAAATAATGGCAAAATGGACACTACAAGCATTTAGTTTTTGTTTGAAAAGGTCTACTGAAGAGAACGTTCTAGAGGTCTCAGTTCCTCATTAGAGCCTCCTGTTACTGCCATAACAACCTGCATGTGTCTGTAAGGGTGTCATTACTGGTCATCAGAAGGAATTCCCTTTCTCATTAAGAATTCACAGAGTCAGTGGGAGATGGATGCCAAAAAACCTCCAGACAGATTTAGACATCGAACTCTCCTCTCTCTCTCTCTCTCTCTCTCTCTCTCTCTCTCTCTCTCTCGGCTGCTGCAAGTGACAGTCGAGTGCAGCGGGGAGCACCTTTCTCTTTCGTCTCTCTGATGTTCTCTGTGCTCCGTAGTGCAATAAAGAGAGGTGTTGCATGTGTTAAAGGTCTTTCGTTACAAGCTGTTAGACCAGAACTGAAACTTCAAGCTCTACTCCCAGCCTCGTTTACTCTACATCTAGTCATTCGAGACCGGAGCATCTCAACAGGACCAGCCCCAGAAGGCTTAAAAGATGTAATGTAGCAACAGCACTGGTGACACATCTCTATCATCTACGTCACATCCATAGGTTTCGCTACCCATTTAGAGTTGTGACATCACAGCCATAAATATCTTCAATCAAAGGTACTTCTCTTAAAAGCCATGCACATGGTTGGTGCATGCTTATTTATCACTGAAGGCCATATGAAGCACTTATTCTGTAGGACAATGTCCGTGTGTAAGAAAGGGTATTAACTTTTTGTTGAGAGAGAGAGCTTAATGCCTAATGGCCAGGAAAAAAACAACAGCAACCCAGCTCTGCAGATACCACTTATTTGATTTATTCTAAGCTGCTGTGTAATCTGCTTGTGTTCTGTTGCAATACACTGCTTCTATGAAGTAATCTGGATAGTCATTAGGCCAAGACTGTACTGAACAGTTTTGCACTGCCCGAAGCATAACTACACATAGTGTGTTCATTTATGTTCGCATAAGTACTTCCATAAACACATTGTATTGCTATAAATTGAAATGTAGATCGAGCCAAAATGATTTAGAGTCGATTCAGATTCGGGTAATTAATTAAATGGCAAACTTGAAAATAAATACATTACTTAGATAACATGAAATAAACAATTGACCCTAAAAGATGACTTTTGCTTTGTGACATGACATGGTGCATTAACATGCTGGAAGTAGCAATTAGAAGTTGGTGAAATTGTGGCCAAGAAGGATACATTTGTTCAGCAACAATACTCAAATAGGCTGTGGTGATTTATTGGTATTAACGAGTCTAATGTGTGCCAAGAAAACATAACCTACACCAGGGGTCTTCAAAGTTTTCTAGGCCAAGGACCCCCAAACTGATGGCGAAATGGAGCAGGGACCCCCAATAATATATTGTATGAAATTGTGTTATATCAAACTGGTACTAAAACTTTCGCGACCCCCATGCAGTACCCCCTGTGGAAGACCTCCGCCCTACACCATTACACCACCTCCACCAGTCTGGACTGTTGACACACAAAGGTTGAGTTCATGGATTCATGTTGTTGGGGCCAAATTCTGACCTTACCATCTGTGTGCTTCAGCAGAAATCAAAATTCATCAGAGCAGTTTTTCCAGTCTTCATGTGTCCGGTTTTGCTGAGCCTGTGTCCACTGCATGACTTTCTTGTCAGACAGTAGTAGAACCCGCCGAGGTCTTCTGCTGTTATAGCTCATATATGTATATATATATATATATATATAGAGAGAGAGAGGTGTAGATATATGTATATATAGATAGATAGACAATATATATATTATATATATATATAGAGAGAGAGAGAGAGAGATGATGGATATAAATAGGGGTATAAATATGAGGTAACACACAGGCCAAATTCCCTTTCATAACAATAGGTAGGATCAAGGAATATAGCTGTGACTGTTGTTGAGCTTCTACGTATGCTGTAGGCCTTGCATATAGTGTCCAATGTGTATTTCCAACTTTGTGGCAGTAGTTTGGTGTAGAACCCACATATAGGTGTGATGGTCAGGTGTCCACAAACGTTTGACCATATAGTGCAAGTTTAGGATTCTTCCTACCTCTGACTATGAAAAATCCATATAATTCAATTATTGTGCAGCCTGGGCTCTGTAGTGATGCAACTGAAAAGCATTCTGGTGCAGCCTGAGCAGCAGTTTGAAAAGATTGACTTCACGTGTCTCGGAGGAAGCATGTGTTAGCCGCCACCCTCCCTGATTGGTAGCTGTCATATGATTGGGGAGAACTGGCTGATGGGTGGGAACTGGCAGCTGACCAAATTGGGGAGAAAATGGAGAAAAACAATGGTGCAACATTGGCACCCTGTCCAGGATGTACCCTGCCTTGTGCCCATGCTCCCTGGGATAGGCTCCACGTTACCCCGAAGGAAGGATAAGTGGTATAGAAGATGGTTGGATGGATGGACAGACAATGGTGCAACCAGAAGAGATGAGTCTTAAGGTGTAGGGCTGGGTATCCAGTGAAAAATTTAGATACCTTTCAATTTGATACACATAATAACATAGTACTCTTTTTTTTGATACCTTTGTTCTAATTCTGAAAATAAACAAAGAAAATGTTATTGAATCCGCTGCTGATCATACAGCCTATACTGCTATTATGATATGTCATTAGATATAAAATTTGTTTACTGCTGTGGCATTTCTGCCTACACTTAACTGCCACGCTTGCTTTTTCTTATTTAGTGTAGCTTGAGAAGACTTGGCTGCCCTGTCAGTGCTCCTACAACATGAAATCAAAACATTGTATGTAGCTAATAGGCCTCATTTATGAAAACTGTTATTATATTAGTAAGCATTCATACTGTTTGATACAGCAGCTGATGGCCACTAGATAGCTAATAGATGTTAGTATAGGTGCTAGCTGCTGAATCCAAATGTGTTTGTACACACAAACGTCAGAAAGCTTATGGGGGTAGACCTGCTGATATTTCCTCACTGAAAACATTTCTTTCCGTGTTTGGTGTGTTTCGCTCAGATTCTCCCGTCTAAAGCGGTGACGGAGCAGTGCTGCTTTTCATGGAGCAGAAACTCTGCACTTTTCTTGACGGAAATGAATCTCATGTTTAATCAAATGTTTCATCAGGTTTGAGTTATTAAATCAAATTGCAACTAGTACGCTAAGGTATTTATTGCACCGGGAACTGTTTTCATCTACTTTTACGAAGCACAGCCAGGTTCTAGACCGCTATAACATGTTCATGTGCTGTCTTTTCACTCTCTGTGCACCAGTCAGAATTGGTAGAATCAAAACGCTTCAGTCGGGGCAGTTAGGGGTAGAAATAATCATGTTCCACCATTGAAAGGCATTTAGATTGTTCTGTGTTTAGACCTCAATAAAGGTCCGTCCAGGTGTCCTAAAGTCTAGGAGTCATAGATCTGATAATGTTAAAGCAAGAGCCCTAGTTTAAAAGAATATAGCAATATTTGTTAAAGCATGGTTTTAAAATATAATTTATTGCATGTTGTTTATCAGTGCTTTTAAGTTAAAAATGATGAAATTACCAATGCAGAAATTGTCTCCCACAGGATTCCCACTGGGCATATTATGAGACCGCAAAAGTGCTTTGTGAAGCTCTAACGCAGCAATAAAATATTCTTCAAACTGTTGTGCAGAACATTAGAGATGTCATTAGAGAAGTCATACTGGAATGGTGCGAGTTCTTGCTGAAGTTCTTGCTGCAGTGTAGCATGTTACAAGAAAAGTTTGATAAAATGTTAAGGAAGTAAACGAGACACACAAGGTGTTGTGCCATCAAACTTGAGGAAGTAAGATCAAATATCTTGCAAATAAATACCACACTATATGACACGTTACAAGCAGAGTAAGCCTTCGCAACCAATTCAACATGGAGAAAAACAAAAGATGAGCATGATTAAATAACAATCTTTATATGTTTTTATATATTAGTCAATACTTAATTAATTAACAGTAGTTAAGGGATCAGTACCTAAGAGAGTTTATTTCTGAGAATCAGACACAACAGTTCAGGATCTGAGCAGATTCAGAATGTTTCCCAGAAGTGTATTATGTATATAATTTGTAAATCACTGCATATGTGCAGCACACCTTTTTAAATACGGATTTCTTGAATAGCCCTACAGGATGTCAGTTCAAAAAAAAAAAAAAAAAAATA
>JAFFST010050529.1:121454-139682 GCA_022414735.1 Noturus placidus | reverse complement strand
TATATATTCCATCCTGCCCCAACAACTACATTTACCAACTGGACTATTGTAGTTTTCTGTGCATGTTTAACACACTTTATATGTATTTTTGTGGCGTGTATTCCATACTGCTTTTTTCATAAGGCTAGTTCATAATGCAGTTCTAATGGTGATTTATACAATAGCAGTGCTGCAGCAGTATTTGTGCGCACTCTGTATTCTAGCATGTCTTTATACTCAGAGCAGCTGTGATAGTTTATAGAAACTTATAGTCTTCACTGCATAGAACCTGCACAACATCTCTAATGAGAGAGAGAGATGATAATCTTAGAGTGAAAACTGTTAAGTGCACAAATTTTTGTACATAACTCCAGCTGCGCATTCTGCCTTTAGCCCTGTCATACTCTCATTCTCTTTGTCTTTGCCTCTCTTGTTTCTCATTAGTTTGTGGATGTTAAGCCTGGAGCTGTAAATTTTCACCATTATTGTCAGAGACAAAGAGCATGTGTATGGTTCTGTGCACGACTGGCCCTCCTGCGTTCATCTCGTATGTTCAGTACTGTCAGAGACGCAGAGAGAGATTATGAGGCAGAGACATTTTGCATGTAGTGCTTCTCGTTTCAGCTGGGTCTGCAGGAGGAAACGGAGCATCAAATAATATGCAAATGGACTTGTAGTTTAGAAGCCTGCAAGCCACACATATGACGATTGCTCAATGATGGGGCGACTGGTTTTAACCCAAGTCCCTCAAAGTCTCTCTCTCATTGTCCCCATTTCCGTTTCCCGTATCTTTCACGTTGAAATGATTGCGCGAGTGTGTGTGTGTGTGTGTGTGTGTAATCTAAAGACTGAGTTTTTTGAAGCATCAACTTTGTTCTCATGTCTATCTGAAAAACTAATGAAAATGTTCAACACCCAATCTTGCCACAATCGAGCTTATCAGTATAACACATAGAGAGACACATGAGCACATGGGTTTAACATCTAGAAACTCACCACACATGCACACACGCACACAAAATTATCTGCTCTGTGAGTTCTCACTTCCTGTTTGTAAAAAAGCTTGTCCTGTGTGAGTAATGCAGCACGAAAGGCATCCCTTCCATACCTGCCCACAGCACGAAGACACAAAGTACACACATTAGCTCCCCCCCCATATTGCTATCCATCCAAGTATAAAGACATACAACACATTTCACATACTGTGAAGGAAATGCTTTTGTGTTGCAGTTTTGACGTGGGTAGAATTTACAATACAGTCAGAGACTCTCTCTCTCACTCACTCACCCTCTCTTCTGATCTGGCTTTGATCATGGCGTGTCTGTGCAGTTGACTGTGAATGTAACTAAACAATGCATTGAAAAATCTGGATGAGGGAAGAGAAAGAGGTATCTTATGTGTGTCTGATTGCATTCTCCACAGTCGAATGAAAAATGATGAAGATGAATTAATCGTGCTGTGTAGTACTGAGACCTGCCGCCCGTTTGCTGTACAGTAATCCCAGATCAGGAAACATGATGGCTGCAGTGTCACGCTCATCCTGGCCGAGTGATTTAACGCTGAAGTGCTTCCTCCATCAGGTATTTCTAGTTCTGCCTACTTCCTGCAGCCTGTATGCGTGCTGCTTTTTTTTTTCTTGCATAGAGAACAATGGCATCAGAACAACACTCATTACCTGAAGTATTTTTGCGAGTTTCTGATAGATGATTAAACGGTGCACAGAGCCTCAGGCAGCAGCCCAGGTTCCAGTGAAAGGTCATTTTTAGGTGGAGTAAGCGGAGAACTCGCGAGGCCTGAGGGAAAGCTGCAGGGACTATGGGTGAGTTGGAACTGCAGCACATAACGCCTTAGCCTGTACCGCATACAGAACACATTGCATCGCTCTGCCACTCCTTTGAACGAGAGAGACAGCTGGTACACCGAAAGACCGACAGGAACTGCTTGTGTTCCTGTTTCTCCAAATCTAGGCCAGGCTGAATGTACAGGTTTTTTTTTTTTTTTTTTTTGTACAACGGTCATGCATTCACTTTGCCATTGAATGCTAAGGATTATCACTGATTTAATGTAATTGTCCTACCCTATTTCAGTACAAAAAATACCCCATAAACATAAAAATGATGTGCAGGATCATACCGTTGGTCTGTTTGGCCATGGTGATAACCTTGCAAACAAACCCGACTTGTTTGTTTGAAAATTTTGACCTTACTATATGCAGTTCTGAAAACTACAAGACCTTCCTGGACTGATAACTTTTTTTTCACTACTGCACATTTCTCATTCGTAAGTAAAGTTTCAAGTCTTGTTACCACTAAACATATAAAAGATAGAAAACTGTATTTAAAGATTCCCTTACAATTCCACTGAACGGCACCAAGGCATGGAGTATCTAAAGTGATCTATATCGTTTAAATTTTCATTTAACGTTGTAACGTTGTATTGTGTAATAAACACAATATACAAATACGAAATAAATAGTACTACTGCACAACTATAAAAAGATCGTTGTAATAACACATTCATAGTCTACAGCTGTTTTTATAGCTGTAGTTGTTCATCTGGCTTGTTATTTACTGAAGGTAAGCTTTGTCGAAAGCCATAGTCAGGTGAATGTTGGGACGGAAATAAAACATTTCTACATCATGCTGAGAAAATATAGTTGTTTTCTTAAAGCAACAACGTCAAGGTATGGTATAGGCAAAAAAAAAAGAACAATTCTAATTTTGATCAAACCCCCCAAAGTCATTTTTGGTGGTTTGCCAGAATTCCAGCACAGTGATATCTGACAGCTTTTCCCAGACTGCCACACGGCTGAAACGAAACTGTGAGGAACATCTTAACAGTTAACATTTTGCTAATCTACTGAATTTCTCTAGGACTAATGCCATTTTTATTCACTGTTACTCTAACAATGACCAATGTACATTACTAAGGAATGGAATTTAGGAGGCACATTGGTTTAGTGTTGTGCGTGTTTGCCTTGCACCTCCAGGGTTGGGAGTTCGAATACAATCTCCACCGTGTGTGCGTGGAGTTTGCATGTTCTGCCTGTGCTTCAGGGGTTTCCTCCGAATACACCGGTTTCCTCCCCCAGTCCAAAGACATGTGCTGTAGACTGATTGGCATTTCTAAATTGTCTGTAGCATGTGAGTGTGTGTGGATTGCGCCATGCGACGCGTTGGCATCCTGTCCAGGGGTGTTCTTTACCTTGTGCCTTGAGTTCCTGGGATAGGCTCCACCGCGACCCTGTGCACGATAAGTGTTATGGAAAATCCAATTTCTTAGATTATGTGAAGTGTCCACCATACAAGTCCCTGTGTATGAGCTGTTACTATAGAAACAATAACGCATTTGAACGAGCACATTACTATTAGCCTGTCGTTGATGTTACAGCTAGAACTGTCCGAGCTGTGCCATCATACAAAAATAATGCACACTTTCTGACCAATCTCATTTGACCATTCAACTGTGCTGTGGTATTATTGGAACCGAAAGGAATTTGTTTCAAATAAAAGCAGGAGATGCTTGAAGTTTGTGGACATCTTTGCACATATTATTTTTACTACTACATCTGAAAAAATATGAAGCCCCTTGTTGTAACACGCTGCTATAACATTAATAGTTTTGCACACCAAACATCACCTTGATGTTTTTCTATGAAAGGTATGAGAGCGTACCATGTGCTGCATTTCAGCATGTGTTTACTGTTTAGTGTGAAACTATCAGTTTTAGATTTTGCTCTTTTTGACTCCTCTCTCTGCATTTATTTAAAAAATTGTGTGTGTGTGTGAGGGAGAGAGAAGGAGAGAGAGTGCGGCCGTGTTTTCTATCACTTGTGTTTACATGAACTCGGTGTGAAACGACAAACCTTTTTTCTGTGTTTAGTCTGACTGCTCAGTTTGCCTTCTGGTTATCTATGCAAGAAGCCTGTTGCAAGTGAAATCTGTCGATCTGTTTTGTGTGTGTGTGTGTGTGTGTGTGTGTGTTTTTAAAATGGCTTCATTGTTGAGCTTGAAAACAGTTTTGTGCTGTGGTGTAATTGTAACAGCGACGCTGCTGCATCCAGTGGCTTCACTGAACAATTACATTAGAAGACATCTCTGTTTTTGATAAGTAAACAAATAGTATAATATAAAAAATTCATATTGATTGAATTTTTAATAATTTTTTTTATACCACAGCATGGTTGCTTGCACATTGTGCCGCATCAGTCCCCCCCGGTGTGCGTTATTTTCAGCACCGTCTGCCTTGTGTTATTATTTAGTATTTATAGATTATTATTAATGATTGGCGACATAAAAAGAGTAGATCCACAAAATCAGGTTGTAAAAAAACGACGGAATTTTGCTCGGCCTCACATTTGCACCTCGAGGATTTTTCCAAGTTGATTGACTTTCTCACCACTGTTTCGCTGCTCCATCCTCATCAGCACAATTTCAGCACATTTCTGACCCCAGAAAAAGGAAAAACCTGACAAAATGGCTTACATCAAACTAAATCATTGGTACACCCGCATCTTTAATCTGAGTTGCACTTGCACCTGTGCAAAAAACCCCCAAGACGTTTCAATTTATGCGTGTACATGTGTAGAGGGACTTCCAGATGCCACCATGTTTCTGAGTCAGGGTTGTCTGCTCATTCTCCTGTGAGAATGGTGACCTTCTAGTCTGACCTATGAGCAGGTTCCTCTCCACCATAACTGCCACTCAATGTGAAGCTTGGCTCATGGAACTATGTTTACACTTTCTCTGGCCTTTTTGGGTGATAAAGGTCATAAATTCGGGCAAGAAATGGATATTCATTAAACATGTCAAGCAGGCGTTCAGTTATAAATGCTAGAGTGAACCCAAGATTACGTAATGATCTCGGGACAATATGAGCGGTTATCCCGCAATAAGCCTAGTTCACGCTGCACCAACAGACGCCGGCCAACACAGACCATCACCGTTGGATTTAGAATGTTGGGAAACTCAGATGTCACGTTCACATTGCCCAAACAGACATCATCATAAAAATGGATGATCTTTTTACCACAATCAAAATGTTACTCTTACTAGTGCGTTTACACGTCGTTCTTCGTTTTAAAAGAATGAAGAGTGAAAAGAATGACGTTGTGGGTGATGCCTTGATTGTTGCGACGTGAGGGAGGACACTCACTTACATCACACTTACAGAGGATGTGCGGAGTGCAGAATTTTGCTCGGGTTTGCCCCGAAACAACAGCTACTTCAGATGGTGGCACTAATCATTCCGAGTCAAACTACAAATTTTCGAGGCGACGCGTCACCCGGTGAGCGCCTAACAATTACGCTTTGCTTTTTGGCAACAGGTAATAATCTTGGTCTCATCTGTAAAATCCCAAGCGATTTCCCTTCTTACTTCACGAAACAGAATATGTAAAATGGCAAACGGTTAGCGGATAATCTCGATTCAAACCAAAGCACCAGAGTAGATGATCCTCAGTTCAAAATAAACAATGTTGTTTAAATAACACATCACTACATATAGTGTCCACTCCTAGTACCTAGCGCACGTGTGTAACTCTGGAGTGTTGAGGGATGCTTGCTTCATCGTCGTGGCATCGGTTCGTTACCAGGGCGTTGGAAAATTCCAAAAAGTTTGTTGGAAAATCATACCACGTTGCTCAGACATTCCACAGCCCGACGAATGGCGATTGAACACGTCGAAAACAAACTCCTACAGGGTCAACACAATGACCCAGCAAAACCTGACAAATGTGTCCGTTGCCGTTGGTCGCCGTCTGTCGGTGCAGTGTAAACTGGGCTATAAACCAGATTCATTCAGACTTAAAAACCTTTCCAGTCTTTAACGTCTGCAGTGTCTCGCCATTTACTAACGCTGCATATATGACATTGGGTTTAGGAAATAAAACACTGACAGCCTGATAGGACATTCGCTGGACCAGCTGCAGTCTGCAGTGTCACAAATACAAATCATATCACCTTTAGCCTGACATCACCGAGCGTGCATGATGCCACGGAGGTAAATTATTATTCCGTGGCAGGACCTGATGTTTGTTTTTCATTATTCGGTTTTAGTGCCGGAGGTTCCGTGATAATATGTGATCAATAGACATGCGTCATATCAGTGGTCTGGTGTGTGTGTGTGCGTGTGTGTGTTTTTAATTACTCGGAACAGTTAAAGGATGTCTGTTTATTGTGCATTTTTATATGAGTGGTAATAAGGATGATATGTGGCAGGAGCTGCCAAAAAGAGACTTCCATGATGTGATGTTTACAACAGTTTCTGCCAGAAATAGCAGGATTTATGTTAATGATGCTTCTAAATACAGTTGGAATATCGCTCAGTCGAAACGCAACCGAGATTTTGTCCAAGTTTACATATGGAGGCCAAAACAGAGGTTAACGTCAGTATCGTGTGTGTGTGTGTGTGTGTTGCTGTGGTCCTGTAAGCTTTTGATTTAAAGGCATTTGTGGTTGCACTACCAAAAGGTAGCCTTCCCACAGGCATCATGATCCTGATGGAGGTTTGCTGTTAACAGTCAGGAGTTGCTAGTTCAAGTCCATACTGGAACTCCGGGGGATTTGGACCATGTACATGATGGTTTTATCGCCCTTGCTTTTCCACTTGACACTGGTTTTGCGCCAGTAAGAGAGGCACTTAACCCCGAGTAGCAGCAGAACCGCTGTACTAGAAAAATGGCAAGGTAATTTGTGTATGCCCATAAGTGTTTTTGATATAGTTTTATAGCAGTGTGTGTGTGTGTGTGTTTGTGTCAAGGCACGATGTGCATGTTTCGGGGAACGTGCCTTTCTGTTTATATGGAAAGAGTCAGAAGGAGCTGGAAAAGGCATGACTGACAATTAGGGAGTTAGAAACTGGAGAGAGAGAAACCTCAGTTACGGTTGAGTTCACCTCATAAATATCCCCTTAAGCAGCACCAAATGAATATAGGGCACAGGTGTGGAAATGTGTGTGGGGTTTGTCTGTTTGTGGGTGTACATTTCAATGCACTGGGGTGTGTGTGTGTGTGTGTGTGTGTGTGTGTGTGTGTGTGTGTGTGTGTGTGTGTGTGTGTTCTTTTTTACAGTCCAGCTTTAGGTCTGCTTGTTTCAGTACACTGCTTATACGCTGCTTGTGTATAACAAGGTGTGTCTATATGTTTGCACACCCACATGCAGCAATGTAGACATCTAATTTGTCATTCAGCAGGAGTTGTGGTTGGAGGCCACACATCATACTAGTTATGCTGTTTAACGGTCAAATACAATAGGATTTTTCAACAGGAAAAAAAACAAACAAACAAAAGACGTAACTAAGTATTATTAATTAAATGTAACAGAGTCTTTTTGTCAGTCCCGGCAAGGTTTTATGATTTTGCGATCACAGAAATGAACACGAAATCAAGCAAACGCCACAATATTCGGAGGAGCTTGCGATTTTTTCGAAATCAGCAGATTTGGGCCAATCGTCACAACGTGAATTCGGTCAAAGCCTTCTTCGATTCATGGGTGTCAAACATGAGTAGAGCTAAAAGGTGTCATTTATCAACAGACATGACTTGGAAATGGCGTGTCCAACAATGTGCGATTGCAGTTTAACCATTTAAAGTAGTTTTCCAGAAAAGTGAGGGGAAAAAAAGTTGTGGGCGAAAATAGTGAATTTTTGGCTACAACAATCACAAAAAAACCATTGTGAAATCCTGTATGGACTTTTTTTTTGTTGTAGTTTTGCTGTGCCATTCTATGACTTTTTTTAAAAATATTGAATGCTTTGTAATTGTAAAGTGGATCATTATTCTGAATGATCCACAGGTAAGCAGCATTTCACGAGTTGATATTTATTAAGACAGGACTGGTAGGTTTCACCGTTTGTATCACTCTGCTTGTTTGTGTACACTACATAAAATACCAATTCTAGCGCTGGTTCGTTACACCGAAACCGTTACTGCACTTACTACAGGCTGTGAGTCACGCCGTGTGTTGCAAGAACATCTGTGTTTGCTGTCGGAGCAAAATTTGGCCATAATAATGTGACTGAAATATCAGCTGCTCGATATTCATTTCTTGTTTACAAAGTGTTACCTGAGGTTAAACTGTTATTTTATAAATTGTATAATTAATTATTTTATATGATGTTTGTTTTATATTAATTATCCATAAAACAAAATTCATTGGAATGATGTCACATATCATCTATGCATATTAATCATTTTGTGTAACAATACATGGATGTCTTGTTTTTAAACTTCAGGTAAAAACAATGCATGTTTCATTTTTCTTATTATTGAGGCGTGTGTGATTATCATGTTTTTATTTATTTTTATTACAGAGGCTCCTTCCTCGGTCATGGCCAAGAATGGATACTTCTATCAGGAAATGGGTGAGTGTGTGTGTGTGTGTGTGTGTGTGTTAGACAAAGATTTCTGACTGTGTTCAAATTTTTTCCCTTGCGATTTCTTACGGATGTTTACTAGATTGGGTTTGAACATATACATAAGTCTTTGTTGCGGCTTGTGAAATGACACAAAGATGTCAAACATCATCAGCCAGTATTCAGTGTGGTGTGTGAGCTTGATGGCTCTGAGTGCATAGAGACCTTTTGAAACCATATTTTTTGTATTAAATCCATCCAGTTTTGTATGCTTGCACTAACCTGTGCTCCACACAAACAAAGTATGCATGAAAGAAATAAATGAAATGTGAAAGAGGCACTAGAGCAATAAGGTACAAATGTAGTTTGTCAACAGACACTGAAGCATTTGTTTCATCTCACTTACATTGTCATCATTAACAGTTACAGTTGAATGTTGTAATAAAAACTGTATGCAGTGTGGTTTGCTCTTAAGGGTTTAACTGGGATGAATGTACTTTGGGTGTGGGAGGTATGGGGGAACTTACTAACATGTTGGCAGTACATTTAATAATATCACTAATGCTGCTAATACCAGTACCAATAGTGCATTTTACAGAATTAAATACACAGCCATAACATTAAAACCACTGACAGGTGATGGGGATAACAGTGATTATCTCGCACCTGTCAAGGGGTGGGATATATGAGGCAGCAAGTGAACAGTCAGTCCTTGAAGTTTATGTGTTGGAAGCAGGAAATATGGGTAAGCGTAAGGACCTGAGCGACATTGACGAGGGCCAAATTGTTGGGGCAGAGCATCCCCAAAACAGCAGGTCTTGTGGGGTGTTTCCAGAATGCACTGGTTAGTGCCAGAGTTTCCGTTAACCGGTAAATACCGGTTTTTGACCGTTTAAAAATTCAATATCTCAGATAAAATCAAAAAACTATCCGGCGCAATAAAAATATTAACACGAAGTAGACATAATTTAGTACTTTAGCATTTTAAAAGTACCAGTAATGTATTCTTGGCATTTTCTCAACCGATTTCTTGAGGAAATTCCCTGAAATGCTTTTTAAACAGTATTAAATGAGTTCCCACCTACGCTGCACACTTATTGGCTACTTTTTAGAATATTTCGCTCCAAGTCATCCGTTAAAAAAAAAAAATATATATATATATATATATATATATACCAGTGTGTGTGTGTGTGTATATATATATGTAGTGAATAAAATGTTAGTTTTCTAATGAAAGAAATTAAATAAGTTGGCACAATTATATAGTTGTATAAAAATATAACACTATTTCAAACATTTATTCATACACCTTGAGATCAAAAGATTTTTAAGATCATGAGAAACATTTCAGTCTAGTGTATATATCAATTATAATGGGGTCTGCTACCTACATATTTACTTTATAATTGCTATTTTATACATGCCCTTCTTTATCAAGTCATTTATGAGTTCTGTGTTAAACCATGTTCCAGCTTCATTAAAATTCAATAAACCTACAGTGTTTTATACAGATCCTGGACATGTGACCAGTCCAGAACTCACATATATATATATATATATATATATATAAAATAGGTTAATGTAGCACACTGCATGAAGAGCTGCTTTTCTATTGTATGAGTACAAACTGACATCAGACCAGCCTTCCAACCATGATGTAGTCCAGGTAAAAATTTTAACTATGCGCGTATTACAACACTAAAACATGTCTCTCATGCAAAAGTGAAAACAGCTAATTGAAGCATTAGTGCTTAGTAGCTATTTTAGATGACTGTTTTCAGCTCCTAATACAGAGTAGAGCAAGCGGCACATGGCTCCTTGCTCATTTTTGACCACAGGTCAGTTATAAACAGAGGCAGTTGAAAGAGCACTGAAAGTGTCGCAACGTATCATTGGCAACATAAAATATTGAACATGTGCCTCACTATAGCCACAAAATGTATGGAAAATGAGAGCGGCTGAAAATTAGGAGTGTAGCTGTACCATGAACTGACTCCTCATGCAGCAGGGTGTCAGCTTCTTTACTCGTAGACTGATGAACGTCCAGGCATTAAGAAGCAAGGGAAATGTTTTACCAGCTTCATCTGAATCATCTCTGTCCAACACCTCCTCTTCCCATAACCACGTAAGGAACAATAAGCGCAGCTGAATCACTGTTACCCCCTCAGTGTTGATTATTTTCCTATAACTGTACATCCCAATGTGTCATCTTATACCACAGCATTAAAAAAGTCTTATTTATTACACAACAGAATTGTCATACTCTTTACGTCTATATGCATAAATATTTTACTGTTTATAGTTACATTTAATGTTTTGCAATGTCCACAAAATAGTTCTTGTTTTAAGTTTGTTTGTGTTGCATCCACCGTACAAGTCAACCACGTTGCTAGCATAGAAACGATAACGTACTTTATTAGAATGAGTGCATTAATATAATCTTGTTATATAATATAACACATTCGGAACCATCAGATTCAAGGATTTAATGTTACATATTTTTTTAAAATTTAATTTAAATGTTTGTAGTCAGCATCATTAAAAACTGCCTTTTCATTTCTGTTTTATATCTCAGCTTTATTTTACATTAATAATTCTTCATTTGAGTTTTTAGGACCTGTGTTAGGAAACACGGTCACATTCGTGATCTGTAGGTTTTTTAAAATGCTGTTCAAAGCGTTGCTATAATTCCTCCTCAAGCACAGGTCAGTGTTGCATCTACATCCATCTCCATTTACTGTGTGGGAAGGGAAGATTATTGCTTAAATATTCATTTCCTTCAATGAATAAAATTTAACAGCAGCCTTAAGTGATATTGTGCAAGTGTTTTTCATTGGCTGTTTTGCAACTGTACACAAGTTAATTACACAAGTCCATTTGTACACATTCATATCCAATCGCAAAGCAGTGTTTGCATCATCTGATTTATTTGCTGGTATCTTTTAATTAATATTCTGACAATTTCTATAAAGCTGTAATTTGTTCATGAATGATATAAAGTTCTGATGATGTGTTCATTCAGAGATATTTTGAAACCTTGAGATGAAAAAAAGAGTGAAAGTGTGACAGAGAGAGCAAAGAGAGCAATTGCCATTGTGGAGGGGAAAACCCTAGATGTGTGAAGCATAGTCACTTTTCGTGGATATAAGGATTAGTAATCCCTCCACTCCTCTCCAGATTTCCATAGAGAATAATAGAGGGAATGGATTAACGAATAAATGAATGGACAGATATGAGGCTGATATCCACAGCCAGAGCCACAGCACTGAGCGCAGCCATGTCAGAATAGAGGGCAATTTTGGAAATGCTGTTTATTCACATCATTGGATATCAAGTTGTGATCAAGCATTTCATCTGATTCATCTGATTCTAACCTACCTTTATAATCACAGCTCTTTGATAAGTTTTGTTTTTCTGATTTTCGAGCTGACATAGTGGTTGTGCTGAGTCTTCCAAACACAAATCAGTCAGACATAACATTAAAACCACCTGCCTAATATTGTGCAGGTCTCCCTTGTGCCATCAAAACAGCTGAGACCTGTTGAGGTGTGGACTCCACAAGACCTCTGAAAGTGTGCTGTGGTATGTGGTACCAGGACTTTAGCAGCAGAGCCTTTAAGTGCTGTAATTTGCGAGATCAGATCATAGATCAGACTTGTTTGTCCGGTACATACCACAGATGCTGGATCGGATTGAGATCTGGGGAATTTGGAGGCCAAATCAACACCATGAACTCTTTGTCATGTTCCTTAAACCATTCCTGAACAATGTATGCAGTGTGAAAATGCTCATTATCCTGCTAAAAGAGGCCACTGTCGTTAGGTTATACTGTTGCCAGGAAGCGGTGTACTTGGTTTGCAGCAATATTTAAGTAGGCGGTACGGTCAAAGTAACAGCTACATGAATGCCAGGACCCAAAGTTTCCCAGCAGAACATTGCCCAGAGCATCACACTTCCACCGCTAGCTTGCCTTCTTCCCAAAGTGCATCCTGGTGCCATTTTTTCCCCAGGTAACCGATGCGCACACACCCAGCTGTCCACATGATGTAAAAGAAAATGTGATTAATCAGAGCAAAACCACCTTCTTCCATTGCTTTATGGTCCAGTTCTGATGCTCACATGCCCATTGTAGGTGCTTTCTGTGGTGGACAGAAAACTCTGACCAGTCTGCAGCTACACAGCAAGCTGTGATGCACTGTGTGTTCTGACACCTTTCTGTCAAAGCCAGCATTAACCTTTTCAACAATTTGTGCTACAGTAGCTCATCTGTGGGATCGGACCAGAAGGGTAGCTCCCCACGTGCATCAGTGAGCCTTGGGTGCCCATGACCCTGTCGCTAGTTCACTGGTTGTCCTTCCTTGGACTACTTTTGGTAGATACTAACTACATACTAGGAACACCCCACAAAACCTGCTGTTTTGGAGATGCTCTGATCCAGTCGTCTAGCCAACACAATTTGGCCCTTATCAAAGTCGCTCAGATTTTTACGGTTGCCCATTTTCCCTGCTTCCAGCACATCAACTTCAAAAACTGACTGTTCACTTGCTGCCTAAAATATCCCATCCTTTCACAGGTGCCATTGTAACGAGATGATCACTTCACCGGTCATTGTTTAATGCTATGGCTGATTGGTGTAAATTAACAACAACAACAACAAAAAAAAAAAAACAGTTTACCATGGTTTTAGTTCAGCGACTAGTTTAAATAAAGATTGTCCTGGAGTATGTTCAAAAGCTTAAATCCAACACTGGCATTGCTTCCAGTACTGATTCATTGTAAGTAATCTAGAAATAAAAATGGCAGAGCAGTGGACACACGAAAACATTGCATGATAAGCATTTCTTCTAGTGTGAACACAATATTTTAGATTTTTCTTTTCATGCAAAAAATAAATCTGTACAGGTCAGAGAAGGAGGCAGCAGAGTGTTCCACAGAGTTTTATAAAGGCATAACAATGTTGGCTTAAATCTGTGTCAGTGCAGCTTTATGAAACTGTAGGATATGTTGTTATATTGCTTTCTGTATTACATCAGATGTTTGACTTACTTCATTTATACATATATATATATTTTTTTTTAATTCAATCTGTGAGTGATGATTAAGTCATCAGTATAAAATTGTGTACATGTAAATATATTAAAATATTCTAGTTTAAGTATATCAGTAATTCATTAATGACTCAGTATTTTCAGTGTTTGTGCTTTGAGCTCACAACCTATTGTATTTGCCAGGGCATCTACAGACGTATGTTTTGTCTTTGTCTTGATCGAAATATACAAGACTATTACAGTAAGATATGGGTATTAATATTGCCTGTAACAAAATAACAGGAAGTTACAGGCAACTATGTTTGACGTTTCTGATAAACAAACAATATTTCATTTCCAGTGTAATTTTACAATTTTGTTTGTATCTTTCTCATTTGTAAGTCGCTTTGGATAAAAGCGTCTGCTAAATGAATAAATGTAAATGTAATTTATTTTGAAGCCCAGATCTGATAATCACAGTGATATTAATATTATTTATTAAGGCTTGCCATTGTGTGTGAACTGACCAGTGTTAATGTGTTGTCTTCAAATTTGGGGGTGGAGTGGGGGGTGTGCAGTGTATGCGTTCTTGGTGTAATAGAGTGCATGTGGTCTGTGTGTGTACATGTTCTCAGAGCAGAGGGAGCGAGACGAGCAGGAGGAAGGGAGTGAGGATCGAGAGGAGGGTCAGGACTCTCCTATCCCATCAGGAGATGATATTCATCTCTACGGAAACCAGACACACCAAGGAGGGACAGGTGTGTGTGTGTGTGTGTGTGTGTGAGAGAGAGAGAGAGAGAGGGTCTGTGTGAGTATGGGTCTAATCGAGCTGGACCAAGAGCTGTTGATTAGCTACAGAGATGCTCAGGTTAGCAGGTCAGCTGTTGCCAAGGCAACATTCTCAGGTGCATTGCGATTAGGTGATGACACCCTTAAACCCACATATGGTGACCGGTCAGCTGCCATCACTCAAGCCACCGATATTAAAGGAAAAAAAGAGGCCTTTTGATGGTTATAAATATTATTTATTTATGAATCAGCAATAGAGGGGGCATGGTGGCCAGGGGAAGTTACAGCAATGCCAAATACTGTCTTGCTCTTTTCAGATATCTTGCCGCGAATCTATTTTCTCTAGCATTAAGTCATGATTTACAAAATATCCGATCTGTCAACATGGGAAAACTAATATTTCTTTTTTTATAAAAATTAAACTCAACGCAAGTGATTCCTTTTAATTCATAGCAGTGGGCATTGTACGTATCTGTGTGTCCTGGCCTGTTCAAACAAATATACCCCATTTCAATAAAATATTCGTTTTTCTGCTCCAGCGACTCCTGCACAATTGTTCTCTCTTTGTCACATCCAAGCCGATGCTCGGTCGCCCCCAGCACATACCCGTCAGTACTCATCTGGATTAAAATCCCACTCAACTCATCTGACATGTTGCAGCCAAACTGGGCAAAGTGTGTTGGTGCGTGTGGGTTTTTGTGATGACAGGGTATAAGTTATTTATATAGGACTGATCATGTCTGCTGGACAGGAAAATTGCTGCCATTTTCAGTATGTTGTTAATTGGTTTCCCCACACCCCAGTTTACCTAATCTGAGAGTAGTATGGATTTAATCGATTGAGTTTGGATTAACTGGATGTTGAATTTGTCTCCCATTTTCTTTCAATAATTGTTCAATCCTGAATAGGTATTATTCCAAACCAATTAAAGCAGGCCGTAAACTAGAAATGTCTGAAAAGACATGTACATTTTGTTATTGTACAGGGCTATACTAAAATCTTCATTTGAAAATGTTAGTGATAAGCGATTAAAAATGGCTCGGAGCTTACATAACCCTATTAATTTAACACACAGATTTACTGCTCATTAAAATCTTTCTGATACAAAGTTCTGCTTTTAAACCAGGCTTTTTATTCTCAAAGTTCCCCTTTTAATCCTAAACCCATTGCAGCAGCTCTCTAATCTGAAAGCGGAGGCAGAAAAGAGTAAGCGGTGAGCCATGCTAATCCGGGCTGAATGTCACTTACTGTAGGCAGGCATGTCTTCCTACTCAGAGAGCATGCCAAAGTGGAAGATTTCTTTGTGATAAAAGGTCTGTGGCATATAATCTCTCATACAACCTCATATCATAAGTATGCATCCTGTCATAGATTTAAATTGCACTCTAGATGATCATGAACACTATACAGAACAAACAAGCAGTCCGTGATGAATATGTGCGTGTGTTTGCATCTGTACATATACAGGAATATGCACACACTTCCATGTAGGGCAGGGCGATATGCAAAAATATGATATCATGATACATGTGGATACATTTCCTACGATACGCGATGTGTATCATGATATATAATTTGGCTAACAAACTGTCCACAAAACATTAGTAAAATAAACAAACCAAAAAAAAAAAAAAAACGTTAAACTGAGTTTGATATTTCATTTCCCAAAAAGGTTGTTTTTTCAGTACCATTTAATTTGTAATTATTAAAAATGTATATAAAAAACCCATGAACATACCAACGATATCTCAGAAAAGAGTGTCGCGAAATCTTTTATCACAATATCGATCTTGTATCGATATATCGCCCAGCCCTACTTAAATGCATGTACTCTATCTGAGCATGCATTTCCTGCAGTGTTCAAATTGTCATTTATCATGTGCATTCTCACTATTTCACACTCTTATATGCTCTCTGCACTTCTAGATTCTGATGTCCATGGCTGTGTCTTGCTCAATACATCACGTAGAGTAAGACCATTTTTCTTTTTCTCACAGCCGCAAACTTTAACCAGTTTACACTGACTGTTTTACATAATCAGCGTCTCTGTTGTTCTCTTAATCTACACGTATCGGTGTACATGTATGTTTATACACATGTCTACGTTTGTGTTTTCAGTATGTAAAGCTGATGAACTTTGAAGAGGAGGTGAGGGCTCACAGGGATCTGGATGGCTTTCTGGAGAGGGCGAGTATCCTGCTGCACGAGGATGAGGCGTCGCTGGACGACGTGCTGAAGACGATGCTCCGGCACATCTCACAGGACCCGCACACGGCCGAGCCTGGCTGCAACTTTGAGGAGATCATGAGCTCGCTCTTCACCGATGCCGGCTCACAGGAGGTCAACGGTAAGAGAGGGATGGAGATAAGTGTGTGTATGTGTGTGTGAGCGTTTGGAATAAAGCTTTAAAAAAAGGCTAGCTGAAGTTATTGACACACTGGGGACGCTAGCCACAGCCCACTTGACAGCTATCAATCACTCGCTTTCTTCTTTTTCTTCCTCATTTTGTAACTTTTCAATGAGCATAATTTAACAATAGAAAGAGGAGTAGAACAAAAGAGAGGTGGAAATCGAGATGTAAGGAGAAAAATGCAGAGGAAATAGACTTGTAGAGGTTGACAGCAGTAAAGCCAAACATCTTTTTCCCCCCACAAATCTCAATCTGGAATGTGTTACGGAGGGGTCAGAGGTCAGGCCTGACTGAACAAACGGTGACAGAGGAGTCAGGTGAAAATAGCTCACTTGTGTCCACGTATTTACACATCACCACTCACTGTAACTGTCATAGCCTCCCAGAGGACACCAGCCTAGACACCAGGACATGAGCTCCAGTTAGTCCTGTCCTGAATTCACTCCACTTATGCTCTATGAGTAAAGACGAACCCTAGGATTACACTAAGGCAAAGCAAACCACCTCAAACCAAAAGGAATTATTCTGTTAAAGAAGGTTCAGATTGAACCATTTTAAATAGAGTTAATTGTAGGGAGTAGGGAAGTGGTAGCTCAGTGGTTAAGACGTTGGGCTTCTGATTGGAAAGTTGAGAGTTCAAATCCCAGCACTGCCAAACTGCTGCTGTTGGGCCCTTGAGCAAGGCCCATAACCCTCAACTGCTCAGTTGTATAAATAAGATAATTGTAAGTCACTCTGGATAAGGGCATCTGTCAAATGCTCTAATGTAAATGTAATTGCCTGTTTTACCTGGTACTAATGACTGGAAGTTTTTCATTAATACGCAGATTGAATTCAGACTCGATCTGTGCATGCCTAAAGGAGAAGGCAAATTAACCTGTGCATCTTTGGAGCTTAATTGGCTTTTGATGCACTAAGCAGAATTTGTATCAACCAACCCTGTGTTTAATGACTCGAACGTTTAAACACTGTGCCATTTTGTCATTCCAGCTTATCTTGAATAATATTATGCTATAATTAGGGCTGAGTGCTATAACAAATATTACATCACAATTCCCGTGGACATTTCTACGAGACACGCTGCACATCATGATGTACATTATCTAGCTAACAAACTGTTTGCAAATCAGCAGTAAAATCAGCAAATCGGCAGTAAAAAAACAAAAAAAACGTTAAACTGTATTTGATGATACTTTTCTTCAATGACTACAAAGACGAAGAAGATTAAGTTGTAAAAATAATTACGTCAAATCAACGGCATCCATTCAGTACCATTTAATTTGTAATGATTAAAAATGTTTTTAAAAAATACATCACCACAACAACGTATCACGATATCGATATTATGTCGATGTATCGCCCAGCCCTAGTTACAAGACCTTTTTAGTGAGTGTAGAAAAAGCTGGTAGTGTGTCAGTTATTACAGCTCTGTATGATGCTATTTTGTCACACAGTGGAAGTAGCAGTTGTCATGTAAATGTAAGAAGAATTAACCAACAAACACATTTTTCTCTGTTTTTATATTGTTGTTTGTATTGTCTTATTTACGAAACAGTGAAAAAAAGGAAAAAGACAATTAGATTGAGAGTGCTTTCTGTGTGTGTGTGTATATATATATATATATATATATACTGTATATATATATACTGTATATATAATATACACACACAG
>JAFFST010050529.1:91098-120295 GCA_022414735.1 Noturus placidus | reverse complement strand
ATATATATATATATATATATATATATTAATTAGTGTGTGTCTGTGTGTGGAGGGAGGATGTGGTTGTTTTGGGTGTGTTTATGTATTGTGTACATGTCTGTGGTCATGTTTTTATCTCTTAATAGTGCTCAAATGTCCCAATTATGATAAGTGTATGTATATGTAGCAGCTTTGAACTTGTGGTGACATTTGAACTTAGAACTTGTGGTGACCTCTAACTCAGCCGAAAGCTTGATTTTAAGTTACTTAAAACATGGGCGGCTGTGGCTCAGTCGGTAGAGCGGGTTGTCCACTAATCCACTAATCGTAGGGTTGGTGGTTCGAATCCCGGCCCGGGTGATCCCATGCCGAAGTGTCCTTGGGCAAGACACTGAACCCTAAGTTGCCCCCAATGGCAAGCTAGCACCTTGCATGCAGCTCTGCTACTATTGGTGTGTGTGTGTGTCTCATTTGTAAGTTGCTTTGGATAAAAGCATCTGATAAATGAATAAATGTAAATGTACTTACAGGAATGTTAGGGTTAGGAGTAGGCATAGCATTATTAAGCTGCAGTAAGTTAATGGAGTGAGTGAGCAAGTGTGTGTGCGTGCTTTTTTCCAAAATGTGCCCATTTTTTTCCTTCTTTTCTATGTCTCTTCAGGGGAATGTTCATTAATTTGCCTAATCGCTCCTAAATGTCCCTAGAACTACAGCAGAATTCACCAAGAAGTGTGTAAGACGTAAATGTAGCTACTCCAGTCCGTCATGCGGTGTGTGTGTATATGAAGTCATCTTCCTCTGATCTCTTTTGGTAGTAGCAGTTTCTCGGATGTTATCTAGCACCTCACTCTCGATAAATGATTCATTTATTCTTAGAATGCCTTTATATTAAAGCAAATTTAAACAACAAAAAAAATCATTATCCGGCAGAGATAAAAAAAATATTAAGGTGTTAATACATAGATTATGATTGGATGTTTAGCTTCTTTCAGAACCACATGGATGAACCATTTCTCCTCTCCCTTGTTGCTAGGATACAAAGCTCACATGTGAGAGAGAATCTTATTAATGACATGGGCCTGAGAGCATGCAAATGAGGTGAAGTGCGATTGGATTGTGGAATGTGAACATCATGAATATGATAATGTTTGATGATATTCTGTGGCGAAGTGATGAATGGAAGCTAATTGTGAGGCTTTTACTGCATGTTATGTGTATGTGTGAGAAATGTTCACACGCGCGCACACACATGAACACAGACTCGCACACAAAGTCTTATCAGGCAGCAGTAGATGAAATTATATTGAAATGAGAATGTAGTTAAATTTGTGAGCTCCATCACATCTCATTCAACCAAGACACAAGTGCAAGGAAAATCATATCGGGGTTGGAGTGGCACAGACCTCAGCATCTGCCTGACAGTCCATTCTCAATTACAGAAAGAGTGTGTGTGTGTGTGTGTATATATGTGTATATATATATTTCCATATATGGATCTGAATTTGTGTGAGAGGGGAGTTATCGCCTTTTTTTGTGTCTAACCGTTAACTCTTTTCTCTCCTATGTGAACTTTGATCTCTGAGTGTGTCTGTGTCTCCGATTCTCTCATGCAGACAGGTCTCCCAATTTCCTTTTCTATGATAAGGGTAAGGGCATTTGAACAGATGTGACCTGCCTCCATCATCACTCTGACATATACCTCACTCCATTCTGCTTCTTCCACACGATGGCCATATTTCTGTTGGACTTGATTGACAGATGTAGCTGATCAGTAGAAACATGCTGATTAGTTAATGCTGTTGAATTCATCAGCTTTTGCAAATTGAATTTGAAAGAATGTCCCCAGACATGCACTCACATTTGCATATTGTTATTAGACATATTTACACATACAGATTATTACACAAGCTGCTGAACTTTGTGTGTGTGTGTTTTTTCTATCTTGGTGGGGATCAAATGTGCCAGCAAATATAGAGAATGTCCAACTGTTGTTTGTTTGTTTGTTTATTTATTTATTTATTCCACAACTTTTACATTTAATAGTAGCCAAGAGGTTAGGGTTAGATTTAGGTGTAGCATAGAATTAATTATCTGCGTTAATAATTGACAATGGACGGTTCTCCCAAGGATAGTAAGACAAACGTGTGTGTGCGTGTATGTGTTAGAGAAAGAGAGATATGCATGTAATTCATTCATGCAGACAGAGGTCATGGTGGTAGACATGGTGGTAGACATGGTGGCAGACAGAGGTCATCTTAGGGGTCATGGTGAAAGAGGAATGATCTGAAGCATTCGTGCTTATACTAGTGTGTGATTGTTGGCCTGCATGTAAGTGACCAGGTCTGTGTATAGGGTGTCCCAAAAGTCTCCATACATAGGGGACTGTGTTTGCCAGCACCGTGTCCGTCGTGCCTTCGTCAGTGGACGTTATTGGACGTCCTCTTCTCAGTCGGTTCTCAACACTTCCAGTCCTTTTGAATTCGTTAATAAGTTTGGCGACAATGTCGTGTGTGTGATGTGCCTGCCATGTGTCCTGTTAAAGTCCATCGCAACCTCGCAACAGTTTTGGAAGACATTTTACTAAAAAGTGTTAATTTCCCCTGTGTATGGAGACTTTTGGGACACCGTGTGTGCGTGTGTGTGTGCGTGTGTGTGTGTGTGTTATATCTCTATCTGTACCCATGTCTGTTAGTTTTCAGTATGTGCATGTGATCAGAGTACTCTCTATGGGCTGATTTGCAAATAATATGAAGAACTATATTCCTCACACCAATGTCCTCACCCTCGGTCATCCTTTCTCCTTTTCCCTCTTATTAATTCTACCTTCGTTACTCTCTCCTGCACTTTTTCTTTGGCCCTCTTTTCCTCTTTCTCGATGGTGCTGAGTGTGTTGTCATGGTGATACCCATCAGTCTTGGATGTGAGTGTGTGATGTCTTATTGATGAGACAGTGTGACTGTGTGCCAGAGAAATCCATCCTGCTCACTAAACAGCTCACAGACACACACACACACGCGCGTGCACAGACCAACATACACACACACACACGCGTGCGCGCACAGGCACACACACACACACAGTTCCTGCCGTCCATTCTGAACAGCTCACACCTGTCACCTCTGCCAGAGGACACACGTGCACACACACACACTCACTCACTCACTCACACTTGCACACGTGGTTCCATAGCTTTCTTGCTTAGTATGCTAGACAGTGCACACCTTCATAAGAGAGGATAGAGCACACATACACACACACACACACTCATGCAGACTGATTAATTTGAATTAAACATTTGCTGCTGTCTTCGGAAAGGTCTTCATTGTCACTCACTTTGGCTGCAGTGTTGTGTACTGGCCTCTAATGTCTTGCTGCTCTTGATCTGCTTCTTCTTTCATTCGGTGGTCTGTGTTGACCTTTTCATCCCGTTTAATGTGATCAAAGATTAAGTGGTGATAAATAGTGTTTTAGTATTGCATGTCATCATGTTTATTTCAACATGCTGGGGAGGTTGGGGCAGAAGGTCTAAAACCAAACTTCATGTGAATTTAACATGTTTCCGCACTCTTCTGGAAACCTTTACCTTATCTGACCATGTGTATGTTCCTAAGCCTCTGCCCCTGCCACCTGTCCGAGTTCAGACCCCTCTCCTTGTTTAACCCCAACCTTTCCCCATCGTGCAGTGCACCTGCTGTCCGAAACGCTGCAGTGTGTGACCGCTACCGCCACGGGCATCCAGTACCAGCAGTCTTGGCTCTGCATCCTGTGAGTCCACTAGATTTTTCTTAACACTTTCATACTGAATATGCACATTTTTGTAATGATGTGCTTATTAATATAGTATTTCTTTACTAATAAGCACTTTACTATACCACATTATTATACATTATTCTATAATTGTTCTCTTACTACAGCACATGTCAAACTCAAGGCCTGTGGGCTGTGGTCCAAACACGGCCTACTGCCAAACAACTCGCAGTACTGAAATGCTGGTTAAAACTGAGGCCTGTCTTCTGTGGGCGAAGCAAATCAGACCTGCGCCGAAAAACTAATTAGACACGCGTTGGGTGTCCACGGTGGTCTTGAAAGAAATTATTGACTAAAATAACATGTTAATAGAGGAAAATGATATTATAAATTCAGATCTACACTTTTTTTACTCCTGCATAAATCTGCCAGCTTTCGTTCAGAAACAGAAAAATGTATGGTTCCCATGTCTGTCTCTCTCACTACAGAAACTAGTAGCCAATAAATAAGGATTCAACAATACAACAGATAATAATAATAATAATAATAATAATAATAATAATAACATTAATAATAATAATGGCCCTATAAGGATTAACAAAAAATGGTGGTGTCAGAATTTCAGTGTATATTTATTCTTTATATATATATATATACAGTATATATATATATATATATATATATATAAACAACCACTTTTATTTTAAAACTAAAATGACATAGTAATATAATACATTAAGTGGAAATAAAACACACACACACAGTATAATATTTCAAAGCCACTGTCATTTTAATAATATGTACTTTTAACATAAAAGTGATTAATACATATAGTATAAATATACACTAAAATTCTGGCACATCAGCATTTTTATAAATCATTATTATTATTATTATTAGTAGTAGTAGTAGTAGTAGTTAGTAGTAGTACTAATTGAGTGAGTGAACTCACTTTGGTGAATATATATATATATATATAAATTTTATTGTATGTATAGACATAAAATTAGCATTCTCTGTAACAGCTGCAATGTGAAGAACTTACAAAGGCGGCATGTGTGCATCTCTCGGTTGGACCGGCCTCAGAACTGGGGAGAGAACTGTGCTGAGGTCCGCTACGTCATCCTTATACTTGCACCTCTGAAGATGGTAACAGACACGCGCACACACACACACACATATATATACAGACACACACACACTGTAAATGCTGACCACTCTGACCTTCTACACTTCAATCCCCTGAAGCATTATGGGAGCCCTGCTGTTCTCAGGAACTATGTTTGAACCATAAATCAGGGTGTTTGTGTTTAGACTGTACTGTAATCACCTTAGCCTCTCTCTCCTATTATGTGCTACTCTGCACAGCAGATGCCACTCTCTTTCTCTATCTCTTTCTCTCTCTCTCTCTCACACACACACACACACACACACACAGGCACATTTGTGTGCTCAGTTATTCATTTCACTAAAAGCAGGATTGTTGCTTTTACAGATTTATCTCTCTGCACATTGTGTGTATTAAACTGAAGCAAAACAAACATTAGGTAACGTAAAAAATAAATGAATTCTCTTGTGTTTAGATGTAATCCAGAAGAATTAGATTGCACATTTCTACTGTTCATATGCTGACAGGAAGTGGAAGATTAGTCACTCAGTCAGAAAAGTTCAATTACAGGAATGATTTAAAACACTGTTAAATAATTGCATTGGCTTCTTTTCAATAGTGCTTTAGTTAAATGAGTTATATAACATCCAATCAATTATTATAACTGCATACGAAAAATAACTACTCTTCTCCTCCTCTCTTTTCTCTTCTCTTCTCCTCCTCTCTTTTCTCTTCTCCTCCTCTCTTTTCTCTTCTCCTCCTCTCTTTTCTCTTCTCCTCCTCTCTTTTCTCTTCTCTTCTCTTCTCCTCCTCTCTTTTCTCTTCTGTTCTCCTCCATTCTTTTCTCTTCTCCTCCTCTCTTTTCTCTTCTCCTCCATTCTTTTCTCTTTTCTCCTCTCCTCTTCTTTTCTCATCTTCTCCTACTCTCTTCTCTTGTCTTCTCTTCTTTTCTCCTCTCCTTTCCTCTCTTCTTCTCTTCTCTCTTCTCTTCTTCTCTTCTCTTCTCCTACTCTCTTCTCCTCTTCTCTTCTCTCTTCTCTTCTTCTCTTCTTCTCTTCTCTCCTCTTCTCTCTTCTCTTCTCCTCTTCTCTTCTGTTCTCCTCTCCCATCTTCTCTTCTCCTTTCCCCTCTTTTCCTCGCTTTTGTCTTCTCCTCTCTTCTCCAATATCTTATTTTCTCCTCTCATCTAATCTCTTCTCCTCTCCCCGCTTCTCTTCTAATCTGCTCTCTCTTCTCATATAATTTCCTCTCTTCTCCCCTCCGTTCTTCTCCTCTCCTCTAATCTCCTCTCTTCTTCTCTTCTAATCTCTTCTCCTCTCCCCTATTCTCCTATCTTCTATTCTGTTCTCCTCTTTTCTCCTCTCTTTTCTTCTCCTCTCCTCTCCCATCTTCTCTTCTCCTTTCCCTCTTCTTCTGTCCTCTCTTCTCTCCTCTTCTCCTCTCTTTTGTCTTCTCCTCTAATCTCCTCTCTTCTCCAATATCTTATTTTCTCCTCTCTTCTAATCTCCCCTCTTCTCATCTTTTCTCCTCGCCCCTCTTCTCATCTCCTCTCATCTCTTCTCATCTCCTCTAATATCTTCTTCTCCTCTTTTCTCTTCTCTTCTCCTCTTTTCTCTTCTCATCTCCTCTAATCTCTTCTCCTCTCCTCTAATCTCTTCTCCCCTCTTCTCCTCTCTTCTCTTTAATCTCTTCTCTTCTAATCTCTCCTCTTCTCTGCTCTTCTCCTCTCCTCTCCACTTTTCTCCTCTCGGCTCTTCTCCTCTCCTCTCTTATCTTCTCATCTTCCCTCTTCTGTTCTCCTCTCCTTTTCTCCTTTCTTCTCCTCTAATCTCCTCTCTTCTCCTCTCCCCTCTTCTTCTCTCCTCTCTTTTCTTCTCCTCCAATCTCCTCTCTTCTGTAATCTCTTCTCCTCTAATCTCCTCTCTTCTCTAATCTCTTCTCCTCTCCTCTTCTCATCTCTTCTTCTCTCCTCTCCTGTTGTATCCTCTCCTATAATCTCCTCTCTTCTCCTCTTTTCTCTTGTCCTCTCATCTCCTCTCATCTCTCTTCTTCTTTCCTCTCCTGTCCTGTCATCTCCTCTCTTCTCCTCTCCTCTTCTTTCCTCACCTTTCCTTCAGAAAAGCACCAAGACAGCAATGGAGCTAGGCCGGACGTTTGCGAGCATGTTCTCAGACATCTCCTTCAGACAGAAGCTGCTGGAGAGTAAGACTCCAGAGGAGTTTAAAGAGGCACTAGTCATTCAGAGGTACCACCTGACCGCTGCCAAGTGCAAAACTTCCACAGTTGAGGAGGAAGAGACTGACCCACACAGCCACAAACCACTCAAGGTATGCATGTATGTAGCTGTGGTTTGCATGGTTTTAACCATCTGTGTCAGATATTTCTCATTCATAGTGCATACATACATGCATCTATATTTGTATTTGTTTACATCCCAATTTTGCTTCTTGCATTGTGCTCTTCCTCTCTCACTTTCACCTATGCTGATGCTTGACTTTTTGGTGACTGGCTTGTTATTGCTTGTATAGCTTGTTTGTTTCTTATTTTGCACACACACACACACTTACTCTCTCTCTCTCTTTCTCTCTCTCACTCACTCTCTCACACACACACACACACACACAAATGCATACACATCCACACAGACCACCATGGCTGAGGTTTCCCGCTTGTAAAAAGCCTCTCCATAAGGAAGTGAAAATAGGGCCAAATAGTTTTGTTTAATTTTTTTCACTTTATCACATCTGAAGAATGGCATCCAGGTGGAGGATCATTAGATTGTGTGTGTGTGTGTGTGTGTGCGCTCTTGTGTGTATCAGTGAGTGTGTGTACCAAAAGCTATTCATTACAAAGAAACAGCCACGAGAAAGATCATTCTCTTTCCTCTCTCTCTCTCCCTCTCTCCCCCCCCTCCCCCCCCCCCCCCCCCCCCCCCCCCTCTCTCTCCCTCTCTCTCCCTCTCTCTCTCTGACAAGCACATGTACATATGCACACATACCAGACTGGCAGTGATATAATAAATGAGTTCATTATGTATAGAATGTAATGAATCTAAAACCTGTGTGGCTTTATTTAAGAATTGCCTGAAGTAGGCTGTGTGTGTTATGGAATTCCACACCGAGACTCAAAGAAGATTTGATACAGGTCACGTGTGTGTGTGTGTGTGTGTGTGTGTGTGTGTATCCTGTGTTAATTATGGAAACAACTGTATATTGTTAATATATAAAAACCCTTTTAGAACAATACAGGATTTTTGGATGTTTACCTCTCAGATGGGTTTTGTAAATCTGACAGCAGTGATTCCTCTTGCGATGCTTTTAGAGACTCGTGATTTAGATGCATCATTGATCCATGTCTATTACTATATCTATATATGAGAAGTGTTCAGATAGATGTGGGCCATCATTGCATTGTAGTGATTCTGCTAATGCTGTTCTGTTGCTTTAACCTTGTAGTGACATTGTAGTGGGGTGTTTCTAATGCTGAGCTGTCTCTCTCTCTCCAGTCTGCAGTCTCTGCTCACCTTGTGTCTCTCTCTCTGCTGTGCAGGGGGCTCTGTGTGAGTGAGATTCAACTGCGCTTCTGTGTGCGAAAGTGTAGATGCCTGTGTACGTGTGATTGACTGGTGCAAATGTGTACGCATATTTGTGTACATGTGCACGTATGTGCGATTGAGAGTTTGTGGTTCTGTGTTGTTTTTATTTGACAGCACGCGTATGTTTGCTCATTTGCTCGCTTCAGCTCTGTATTTCTCCTGTCTGCAGCGTGAACTGTTCCGTTAGCACGGACGCAGCTTTTCTTTAGATTTCGCTTGTGATTCTGCAAGAGTCTTGTGTGTGTTAATTGATATGCTTGTGTGGGGTTTAGTGCTGAGCTTCTCCCTTCACAGAATGTATTTTATTTTGTGTGTGTGTGTGTGTGTGTGTGTGTGTGTGTGTGTCTTTGTGCTTAGCTCAGAGGGTGTGTGTATAATTGTGCTGTCTCCCATTCTGTACCCTCTGTAGTGTAGAGATTTTTTCAGAGTGGGCAGAGGCATCTATGAGGATCTGTGTCGCCGACTGCCCTTCTATATATCGGACTTTACTGATGGTAAAATGCCAATAAACAGACACATACACACGGTCCATGTGATTATGTATATATATATATTTATAGATATATTTATAAATGTTTGTGTGTGGGTTGTGTTTCAGGCATAGTGGGGAACAATAAAGCACTAGTGAAGTACATGACGACGTCCATTTTCCTCTACATTGCCGTTCTGCTTCCTGCCATTGCATTTGGCTCACTCAATGATGAAAGCACAAGAGGAGAAATAGGTAACGACGAGAACAAAGAATCTCAGACACACACAAACACTTTATAGCTAACCATATAAATATATCTAACAAGACAATTATGATCAGATTATTAATAATAGATTTTTATAGTTTATATTAGACTAATAATAATTATACTATATTATACTTAACGTGGCATGATGTTGCAGGAAAATAATCAACAACATTACCACTCCAGCAAACGTATAGGAATAGCTTTACCGCCGACCCAGAATCAGGTCGTTTACAAGTCATTTAGCACCAGGTTCGACACAGACTTGCGGTGTGCAATCCTAGTCCTGCCGCACTCCTGACCGTTATCGAGCGGCTCTGCTCGCCGGGGAGGGTGCAGTGTCGTTACGTTTAGGCGGGATTCTGACTTAGAGGCGTTCAGTCATAATCACAGAGATGGTAGCTTCACACCAGTGGCTCCTCAGCCAAGCACACGCACCAAATGTCCGAACCTGCGGTTCCTCTCGTACTGAGCAGGATTTCTATTGCAACAAAACATCATCAGTAGGGTAAAACTATCCTGTCTCACGACGGTCTAAACCAAGCTCACATTCCCTGTTAGTGGGTGCACAATTCTGCTTCACAGTGATGGGACATCGAAGGATCAAAACGCGATGTCTCTCTGAACGCTTGGCCGCCACAATTGACTGTTGACATTGGAGACTGATTCCATGAACGTTAATCCTTTTTCTCAGTACATGAAAATCGACTTTTTCAATCAGCAAACAATTGAATTATTTTAGTGCTGCATGTCTGTTATGAGATTAGTCAGGACACTGTTGGGAGTCTGTGTGTGGAGTATCATGACTCTGTGTGTTTAAGCTGCTGGTGAACAGGGTGATGGTGGGGGGAAAAGGAGGAGTGTGAATCCCTGTGCTAGGCAAACAATTCACACCTCTCCACAATTACAGTGGTACAGAGATAAAACGGACAGCACAACTAAAGCTTTATTGATAGTAAAACACTGTATACAACTACCAGAATAAAAATATAACATTTATACCTAGTACGCTAGGTAAAAATAAATAAATAATAGTTATAAAAACTGCAAATTCTTAAAGCTCAGAATCTACTTTCATATGAGCCATTAATCACTACTGTGAAGTGCGACATCATAATAAAAATTCAATGCTGAACACAGGCATCCCCATAATGGGTGGAAATTCCATTGTGGGGCCTCTGGAAGCATCTCCTTACTGGAAACTATATGCAGCGATGCGCAGGACACGTTACAAAAATGCGCAGGACACGTGATGCAAAAATGCGCAGGACGCGTTTCATAAATGCGCAGGACGCGATGCACAAATGCGCAGGACGCGATGCACAAATGCGTAAGACACGATGCACAAATGCGCAGGACGCGATGCACAAATGCGCAGGACGCGATGTACAAATGCGTAAGACACGATGCACAAATACACAGGACGCGATGCACAAATGCGCAGGACGCGATGCACAAATGCGTAAGACACGATGCACAAATGCGCAGGACGCGATGCACAAATGCGCAGGACGCGATGTACAAATGCGTAAGACACGATGCACAAATACACAGGACGCGATGCACAAATGCGCAGGACGCGATGCACAAATGCGTAAGACACGATGCACAAATGCGCAGGACGCGATGCAAAAATGTGTAGGGCACGATGCACAAATGCGCAGGGCGCATTTCATAAATGCGTAGGACGCGATGCACAAATGCGCAGGACGCGTTTCTTAAATGTGCAGGACGCGTTTCTTAAATGCGTAGGACGCATGCACAAATGAATGGCAGGCAGAGTCGTGAGAGATTGTGACATCAAAATATAAAACATTTTGTAAAAAAGTATTTGCAAATCTCATTTTATTTATTTGTGAATTCAGTTCATTTTTGAGAAACTCCTAACATATTCATGGATTTCATTCTATTTATTTGTGAATTTGTTTGTGAATCTTGCTATATTTATTTATGCATTATAATCTATTAATATGGAATTTATGAAACAACTCTAACTCCATAGTATTGTTATTAAAGAAACAGTAATGTATCAGAACGTGTGCATTAATATGAACCATGTGATTTGAATTCCAGTCATCGCTACATAGAAAATTCGTACTGCTCAGAATTTTAAAGCCCTCTGGTATAAAAAAAAAACAGCATTGTGGTTAAAATAGTTAAAAGGTTTTTTTTATTTTTTTTATAGCTCAGTTTTAGTTTTTAGGAGCAGTGCTAGGAAACGTCTCATGATATGTAGGTATTCTTTCTATCGGCTTATTTATTTTTCCACTTTCTTCAGTGTTACACATATTTTACTTTTATTTGTTCTTTTTTGTATTTTTTTGTTCAAGTATTTTTATGTTGATCTATGATATTGTATGTCATTTGTTTAGTTTTGCTTTTATTCAAGAAAAGTTTTCTTAAATAGATTACGGATTGTTTATCTCTGTGTGTGTGTGTGTGTGTGTGTGTTTGTGTGTGTGTGTGTGTGTTTGTGTGTGTGTGTGTTAGATGTTCAGAGGACGATCATTGGGCAAAGTATAGGTGGAATCATCTATTCGCTGTTTGCCGGTTCTCCTCTAGTCATTCCCCTAACTACTGCACCTATCGCCATCTTTATCAGCGGTATGGCTATTCCTCACACACACACAGACATTCACACACACACGCTCACACACACACACTCACACAAACAGACACACACACAGACATACACACACTCACACACACACACACACACACACACACACATCCTATCTTCATCAGTGGTATGACTATTCCTCTCACACACACACTCACACACACAGACATACACACACTCACACACACACACACACACACATCCTATCATCAGTGGCATGTCTATTCCTCTCACACACACACACACACACACACACACACGACATACACACACTCACACACACACACGCACACATCCTACCTTCATCAGTGGTATGACTATTCCTCTCTCTCTCACACACACAGACATACACACATCCTATCTTCATCAGTGGCATGACTATTCCTCTCACACAGACAGACATACACACACTCACACACACACACACACACACACACACACACTCACACACACAGACATACATCCTATCTTCATCAGTGGTATGACTATTCCGGTCTCTCACACTGACATACACACAGACACACACACACACTCACACACACACAAACACTCACACACAGACACACATCCTATCTTCATCAGTGACATGACTATTCCTCTCACACACACAGACATACACACACTCACACACACAGACATACACACACACCCACACACACACACACACCCACACATCCTATCTTCATCAGTGGCATGACTATTCCTCTCTCACACACACTCATACTCACCCCCACCCACACACACACACGCATCCTATCTTCACCAGTGGCATGACTATTCCTCTCACACACACACACACACACACACACACCCTACCTTCATCAGTGGCATGACTATTTCTCTCTCTCACACACACTCACACACACACACACACACACACACACACACACACACACACAGACATACACACACTCACACACACACACACACACACACACACACACACACACACATCCTATCTTCATCAGTGGTATGACTATTCCTCTCTCTCTCTCTCACACACACACACGCACACACACACACACACACACACATCCTGTCTTCATCAGTGGAATGACTATTCCTCTCACTCACACACACACACACACACACACACACACACACACTCACCCACACACACTCACCCACACAGACACACACACACACAGACATACACACACTCGCCCACACACACACACGCACACACACACACACAGACATACTCACCCCCCCTCCCACACACACACACAGAGACATACACACACACACATCCTATCTTCGTCAGTGGCATGACAATTCCTCTCTCTCTTACACTCTCACACACACACACTGCTATCTTCATCAGTGGCATGACTATTTCTCTCTCTCTCACACACACACACACACACACACACACACACAGACATACATCCTATCTTCATCAGTGGTATGACTATTCCTCTCTCTCACACAGACATACACACACACACACACACACACACACACACACACACACACACACACACACACACATATCCTATCTTCATCAGTGGCATGCCAATTCCTCTCTCTCTCTCTCACACACACACACACACACACACACTGCTATTTTCATCAGTGGTATGGATACTGCTACCTGATGTACACATCCACACTAAGCCATATGTCAAACCAGTGCCCCTTTCCCACACACGCTCGCACTCATCTCATTTTGTTTACGAGAGTTGTTTACTTCATTCTCTGAGTGAATAATGAGTCTGTGTGTAGAATTAGAGCTCTCTTAACCGCAGCATGCTGTAGAAAGGATTTCTCACTCTCAAACCAGGAGACTTAACAATCAAGCATGGCTGCAGTTTGTTTGGGCAAGATGTGTGGTTTTTCTCTCCCAATCAGAGTCTTGCTTGTGGGTTTGGGTTGATGAACTTAATGGAAATACTTGAGAGAATTATCTGACTGTTTGTGGAAGAATTTGTGAAGATGTTTGCTGGTCTTGGGAATAAAAGGGGAGATTGTTGTGACGTTTTTAAATGTTCCCTAAAAGATACACAAACACACACACACACACACATACATGCACACACGCACACACGCACACACATACCCAAAACAGAAGAAAAAGTAGTAAAAGTCCGTAATATAAGTTTTTAAATTCAGTGCATGTCATGAGTATGTGAACATATATACACATTTCTTTAATGTTTGTCCAGTGCACAGAATTTAATTCAATTCATTTTTATTTGTATAGCACTTTTTACAATGGACAGTGTCTCAAAGAGGCTTTACAGAAACATAGAAACACAACATACAGATTTTAAATGTGTGAATTTATCCCAGTTGAGCAAGCAGGTGGCGACGGTGGCATTTAAAATGAAACAATAAAGCAGAAACACATTTTAGCTTTAATTCATGTGTATCCAATGGGATAAGCTTAAAGGAATCACAGCACTTTTTATTCATTTCTAAATGAATAAAATCCTAAATGATCTCATAATTACAGTTGCATTTGCAATTGATTATTGCCTGAAATCTGTGACCCATTGTCATCAGCTTTGGCAGTTTGGGTTTGTTTTTGTTTTTTTAAACACATTTTGCTCTTTCCATTCCGGCTTAGCCAAGCTTAACCTTCCTGTTTCCTGTTTGGGTTAGCAGTGGTTTGCGTCTTGTGGTAAAGGGCATCTCTTTGTGGTTGTCTTAGTCTACATTCTGGAGGTGTGTTTGATCTGTTCATTGGTTAAAAAGAAGAATTTTAAAGCATTTTTAAAACACTAGTCCCCTGTTGTAGCTTTCCAGGTTGTTTATTCGGAGCAGTTGATTTGCATATTTCCGGGTTGACGTATTCAGACAAATCAGGTTTTGTGATCGACTGCTTTAGTGGAAATGCCAATTTCTGGGTCCATGTTGCAGAAAGGCAAATGCAAGGTACAAATACCATACTCTGTAATCAGCTCTACACTTTAGTGCTCTTGAGCATGGACTAAATGAGCAAGAACACACAGAGGCCAAGAAATAACCAGGAACCATTCTGTATAATTACTTACAGATTATTTCCATCTACCATCATTCTTTCCCGTCATAGTGCTATCTATAGAAAGGGATTTGTGTGTACATTAACCCACAGTAAAAGCTCCTAGATAACAAATACATGCACACACGAACTGCACACATGCTGAACATTTTTAACTGTAAAGCTTGCGTGTTTCTTATAAATCATCCTTTAATAAGACTTGTGTTGCGTGTATACAGTAATCAGGGGGATCTGTGATGATTATGAGCTGGATTTCAGTGCGTTCTATGCCTGCATTGGTCTGTGGAACAGCCTGTTCCTCATCATTGGAGGCGTCTTCAACCTCAGTCTACTCGTTAAACTCTTCAAGAGGTTAGGCTCACATACACATACCCACAAACACACACACGCCCATATCCACATGCTCACTCACTCACTCTCATACGGCTAGATATCTGATGTGTGTTTTCTTACTTATGTCTACAGGTCAATAGAGGAGGTGATTGCTATGTTCATCTCAATTGCTTTTGTAGCAGATGCTGTTAAAGGCACTTTCAAGAGTAAGTCTGTGTGTCTTTCGCAGTCTCATTTTAAATACGTTTGCATGTACTTGACTGTTAAAACAGTGAGAGTCGTCACTTAACGTATCTTTTGAAAATGCATTACAGTCTTCCATAAGTATTACCATCCTCCTACATTGGCCAATGGCAGCGTAGAGGAGCTGCATCGAATCAGTGGAGCGTTGAATGTAGGGGAGATGAACCTCACAGGGGCAGGGTTCCCGTCGCTCCCAGAATCCTTCATTTTGTGCACACGAGCACGGCCACTGCTTTGCCTGCTTCTTATGCTTGGGACCTTGTGGGTTGGGTACACACTCTACCAGTTTAAGAGAAGGTAAGGATCATACATGCACATACTATGGGATCTAAAAGTGTTATAGGTTTTGACGCAATCTGTGTGTGCAGTCCCTTCCTGCACGCAAAAATGAGGGAGATTCTGTCAGACTGCGCTCTGCCCATCTCGGTGCTCATTTTCACCTACGTTGGTGCCTACATCTTCAGCGACATTGACTGTGAGTGAGGTTGCTCTGTAGACACGCACAAATACCAATTACTGTACTCAACAATTTCAAATGTACCTTTATTTTTATCGAGAAAACGGGTGAATTGTTCACATAAATTTAGAAGAAAAAAAAACTTGGTACATTTTTAAAAAATGTTATTTTCCGGAACATTTCCAGGTCTTTTTTCCTGAACATTTCCAGAATTCTAGAAATTCCCAGTAAAATAAACGGTAGTATAAACACATTCTCCTTAAGCCCTCAAGTTTCGTTTAGTTCCAGCTACCTAAATACCTAAATGGAAACATATCAGCATTTTTTTATTAGCTGGCATCAAGAGGCTGTAAGCATCCAGCAGACGCATCTTACTATAGTATGCCTGCGCTGAATTTATCAAGACGAGCGAAAATGTACTCCCAGGATGCATCTCTTAAGATGTGTGAGGCCTACAAGGTATATTTCGGCATGCTTATCAGGGATCAAGACAACCCGTGGTCACCTCGTTTCACCTGTGAGCGCTGCAGAAAAAAACTGGAAGGTAAGATGGACAATTGGTTTCAATTTATTGAAAACTGTATATAAGAAAAAAAAAAAAACGTTATGAGAATCTCTTACACATAACAATCTCTTTTTCATACAATTTTACTTGATTCTACTTGTACAGGATTGTACAGAGTGGGAAAGAGAGCTACGAAGTTCGCTATACTAAGAATTTGGCGGGAACCCACTGACCGCTCAAGCAACTGCTATTTCTGCATGGTGGACCCTTCCAAACGTCAGAGTGGCAAAAAATGCACCAGAGATCAGCCATCTTCAAAAGTGAGCAGCAAGCGAGGAAGACGTAGATCCAGAATACAATTTCAGAGGTGGAGCTGAGGAGAGAAACCCCATACTACCACAATAAAAAGACCTTAATGACTTGATCAGAGATCTTGGCCTCACCAAGTCCAATGCTGAACTTTTGACATCTAGCCTCAAACTATGGAATTTGTTTATTGTTACCGATATTTATTTATTGTTTCACTTCTGTTTTTGACACAATGATAAAACAACTGTACTGTACAAACCGTTTATTTACAACAATTTTGTCAATTTTACTTTTTTATATTTTTATATTTATGTAACACATATCATTTGTACATTAATGGCTGTTAGGGCAAATAAAGGTTATTATTTAAAGCAAAGCAAGTATACTTTATCTGTGCACACCGCTGTTGACTCGTCTTTCCTCAGATTTAGTGCTGCAATAGTGCTCCTGCACGCAATTCTCATTTATCGGTTTTCTGATATTAGAAAACCGATTATGGAAAATTGCTTAAATATCAGGAAAATTATCAGGAAAATCGATAAGCGGTCGATCACTAGTTTGAATCTTCCACAATGTGGCCGGTCTGTTCAAGGCAACTGGAATCACATGTAGCCCAAATGAGTGCCACCTCTTTATTGACAGCTCATCCAGGAGCCCCAAAGCTGTGCTACTCCATAATGGGAACAAGTACCCGTTTCTTCCCCTGACTCACTCGGTGTTCCTCAAAGAGGATTACAACAGCATCGAGACATTGCAGGACCCCCTGAAGTATGTCATCTGAGACAACAAAATGGTGGCATTCCTTCCATGATGGGTCTCCAATGAGGTTTTACCAAGTTTCCCTGCTATCTTTGTCTTTAGGACAGCAAACAAGGTGGTGACTAGTCACAGTGGACCATGTGGGAGCCATTGGGGAACCCCAGGAAGCTGCTGATGCCACTACTATACATGAAATTGGGCTTTATGAAAGGCCCAATAGATAAGGAGTCGGCAGCCTTCAAGTACCTTCAAGACTTATTTCCTAAGCTGTCTGAGGCAAAAGTCAAAGCTGGTGACTTTGTTGGACCACAGATAAGGAAGATCCTGGAGTGCATGGAATTCCCCAAGAAGCTCACTAGGAAGGAGAAAGCGGCTTGGAACAACTTTGTCGCAGTGGTTTGGGATAATCACAAAGCCGAAAACTATGTGTAGCTGGTTGAGACTCTGGTGAAGAACTACAGTGCAATGGGATGCAGGATGTCCATAAATTCAAGGAGAACATTTGAGCGTACTCCGATATGCTGGACTTTGAACTCTTCTAGCAAGGACAGTATAACGAGAACATGATGAGAGTCTACATTTGGGGACTGCTGTGTGAAAGTGATTTACAATATAATTGTAGATCTTGAAAAACTACTCGCTTCTAAGTATTTTGTGGTCATTTTTATGTAACTTGAGTATAAATACATGTTCATTTTGAATGAATGTGCATGTTCATTCATATGTTTTTTGTTTCTGACTTTATGCGAACAAAAAGATGCAAATTCACCCAATTTCTCAATGAAAATAGGTCAATTTCAAAATACCAATGTCCTGGTCACAAAAACAATGTTTGAGGGGATTAATAGCCATTTTGTACCCTTTTGCGGCATAAGAAATTAGCAATGAATGTTATCTTTATAATTGAATGCTACCATTCTAGCCTTGATTTCTAAACCAATTTTGTAAATGCATTCCATGTGCTGTGTGCGTGCGTGTGTGTTTTAGTGCCCGTGTTTAACTATCATGAGGGTTCATTGTTCCGACTGGCCGCCTTGGAAAAGCTATCAGGTGTCAGTGTGGTATGTGCCATGGGTCTAGGCTTCCTGCTTGCTCTTCTCATCTTTATTGACCAGAACATCGTGGTGTCCCTGACCAATGCCCCAGAGAACAGGTAGACCACCGTTAAAAACACTTCAGCACAAACTCTACAAAAGCAATTTTGTCAGTCTAATAGGAAATGTACTTTCACATTGTGATGTGGTGATTTAGTTTTGGCCTTGCTAGGAAAGGTTGAGATTTGATGGTGTGTTTGTGTGTTGGAGGTCACTGAAGGGCAAGTCATGCCTTAGGAACTAACAATGCACTGACATTGAAACATAATTTATATTGGATCCAATTTAATGGTATCAGTTTTTATGTTTATAACGGCATATCCTCTTTGCCTGTTTTTTGCCTGTTTGTATTTGCATGTTTGTGCTCTGTCGGTTGCTAAAGGGTACCTTGTATCACTGGTAACTGACCGTGGTTATATCTGTGTTTTGTGTGTGTGTGTAAATCTGTGTGTTTTCTCTGTGCTGTCTGTCTGTGTTTGTGTTTGCTATAGGCTACTTAAAGGTACAGCCTATCACTGGGACCTGACATTGTCTGGCCTGATTAATATTTTGATGTCATTGCTGGGTCTGCCTTGGATGCACGCTGCTTTTCCTCACTCCACGTTACACGTGCGGCAATTGGCCATTGTGGAGGAGCGAGTGGAAGGAGGACACCTTTATGAGACGTGAGCAGCGGTTCTCTCACATGTAGCCTTCACTGTCGGTTTTGCACTTAATCCAAATCACAATTTTTTTTTGTCTCTGTGTGTGTGTGTGTGTATAGTATTGTAAGTGTGAAGGAGACCAGGGTAACATCCCTGTTGGCGAATATCCTGATTGGTGTGAGTGTGTTCCTGCTGCCTGTTCCATTGCAGTGGATTCCAAAACCTGTACTCTACGGCCTCTTCCTCTATATTGCCCTAACATCCATCGACGGCAACCAGATGTGTGACCGCATGGCACTGCTACTCAAAGAACAGGTATGCAGTGTGTGTGTTAAAAATACTAATTGGTAATTTTGTAAATGGCGCACTTATATAGCGCTTTTATCCAAAGCGCTTTACACTGTGTCTCATTCACACTCGCACTCACACACCAATGGTAGCAGAGCTGCCATGCAAGGAGCTAACTTACCATCGGGAGCAACTTGGGGTTCAGTGTCTAGCCCAAGGACACTTCGGCATGTGGAGTCATGTGGGCCGGGAATCGAACCGCCAACCCTACGATTAGTGGACAACCCGCTCTACCACCTGCTCCACAGCCGCCCGTTCACTAATACGTGTGCATACTATAATACTTTTCTAACATACAGTGGTGTGAAAAAGTGTTTGCCCCCTTCCTCATTTCCTGTTCCTTTGCATGTTTGTCACACTTAAGTGTTTCGGAACATCAAACCAATTTAAACAATAGTCAAGGACAACACAAGTAAACACAAAATGCAATTTGTAAATGAAGGTGTTTATTATTAAAGGTGAAAAAAAAATCCAAACCATCATGGCCCTGTGAAGGAACAGGAAATGAGGAAGGGGGCAAACACTTTTTCACACCACTGTATCTATCGTAAGCTTAAGATACGTTTTGTTTTATTTAGATAGACTAGGATGACATGTGTCAGCATTTTTCAATCACAGTGGCTTAAATTAAAATCAACACACCCTTTAATCAGTGCTGACACAATAAAAACAGTAACTGATGCATTCAAAAGTAGCTAATAATTATTTTCAATTCGAAATCAGCTGGAAAAAAGAAATATTTGAGCTTTATTTGATTATTAATAATGAACATTTGCCTTAATAATGAACAGTAATCAGGGTTTGTACAAGGTGCTTGAATTTGGCTTTGAAATTTAAGTACTGGAAAACCTTGAAAATAGACATTTTTATCTAGTGGAGCTTCAAAAGTGCTTGAATTATAAAAAGTCAATAAATTCGAAATTGCTAAAAACTTTAAAGTGTTTATTTTTGATAGAATATGAATACAACGAATACATCCTTTCACTCAAAATATGACTCCCTGCTGCAGCTGCCCCCTCCTCCTCCTCCTCCTGCTATTCACTCGCTCATTGTGACAAAGACAGCTTTTCACTCCTTTAGCGACTTTTGTTTTGTTTTTGTTTTGTTTTTTCTTTCAACAAATCACCTAGCGACAATTCTATCGACTTTTTCGGCAAACCTTGGCAACTTCCCATAGCAGAGAGTGGCCAGTACTGCCTTCGAGCATGAGGTCCTACTTTCCCACCGCAGGTGCACCCCTCTCTCTCTCTCTCTCTCTCTCTCTCTCTCTACTCAGAGCAGCACATTCAGTTGCTTTTAATTTCTCTCCAAGTGATCATTTTACATGTACATATTGACATTGTTATGGTGAAGACGAAGCAATGCCTGGGAAGTGCAAATTTAGTCCAGCATGGCTGGAAAGGCACCAGAAAAAATTCTTTGTGTTTTATTATTATTATGACGTTTTTTGGAATTTACAAAGAAAAAATAAGAATATGTTAGAATAACATCTCTTGTGGGGGTTTAGTGGTTATCATGTTTTCCTCACATTCCTTCCACCTGTTCTCCCCGTGCTTCGGGGGTTTCATCTGGGTACTCCGGTTTCCTCCCCCAGTCCAAAGACATGTGTTGTAACCTCATTGGCATCTCTAAATCGTCTGCAGTGTATGAATGAGAGTATGAGTGTGAACTTGTGTGTGTCACCCTATCCCGATGTCCCCTGCCTCGTGCCCAGAGTCCCCTGGGATAGGCTCCAGACTCCCTGTGACCCTGTGTAGGATAAGCGATACAGAAAATGGATGGATGGATGGACACCTTTTGTATAGTCCTTGAAAAAAAAATAGTGCTTGTAAAGTCCTTGAAAGTCCTGGAATTTCATTATGACGAATCAGTACGAACCATGAATAATCTTCCTCCTGTTTGGTCTATTGATCAATTTTGTTAATTGTATTATCTCACCACACATACATAATACAAACTCATCAAACACACCACTTTGATCAAAAACACCTTTCACACATTCACTTCGGCAGTTTGAACAGGAAGACATTAAATTTACGACACGTGAAAACTGGTTGATTCATTTTTTTTTTTTTGAATGTTTGGGAGGCTCATATTTGATCTTAAGCCATAACATTACAAGAGAAGATATGATACCATTTGCGGTGGTGGAGGACTCATCACGGATCAGTTTCTTAGTAACAAGCTGTCTGATTAGCCCATTTTTGTATAGAGTTTAAAGCCAAGGCTATATAGGGATTTTGACCTTTTTTTAAAAAAAAGTTTGTGTGATAAAATCCCACAAGCCAGAAAAGAACAAAATTAATCTAATCTTTCCGAGCTTTGCCGGCAAATCACTCAAACCCAAATATTTAAAACAGCATAGTGAAGCCACAACAGGAAATAAAAGCCCAAAGTCATTGAAAAAAAAGAGTATCAAACTAAATGTTGTAAGCGAATCAAAATGCAGAAGCTGTTGGCAATTTATGCAGATTATTATTTTTTTTGGTACATGAATGGTACACGATTTTCATGAGCGAGGCTGTAGCGAACGTATAGACAAGGTGCAGGTGACAAACTCAAAATATAATTAGATTTTTAAATCGTGTTGATGTAGTAAGAAAGAATTACCTTGCAGTACACATTAATTCATAACAAAGCTTTGTGTCTCAATCAATGCTTTTATGTTAATAATAATAAATAGTAATAAATATGAAATAGAATTATTGATTAATTATAATTACAAATTACAAAAATATTTGGTCTGGTTTCATGGGGAAAGTATAAGCATACTCTTAAAAGAAAGAATAGACAGGCACAGGTCCTATAGAAAAGAACTTTTCAAGAATCCTGGATTGCAGGTTTCTTTATTATAAATCTGTTTTTATATCCTATAATGCTTTTGTTTAACTTGATATTGAATCACCTAGGCTAATATTTATTGTTTGTAACTTTATACTGTTGCTTTTTCTGTAATTTATGTATATTTAATTTAAATTATGCATATTTTTTCCTGAAGTGTTTGGAACTAATGTCAATTATATGTGAATAAAGTACACCTGCAGTTACGATACCGTCAGGATATCTGGATTCTAAAATAATATTCAGACAATTCACTTTTAATAGGAATAACATCATGCGGATTTTGATAACTAGTTATTCAGTATTTCTTGCCTAAGGGAATGGCTTTTTTTTTCTTTCCTTGGCATGTCACTGAAATTCTTAGTCTAGTAACTTGAATGGAAACAGAAGCTAACTGGATTAAATGTACGAATTGTGGTCTTAAAACCTCTCCCACTGCGTTATATACAGTCAGAATTGTTTATACAGATTATATACGGTCTACGCTCTGAACGCGATGGCAAAAATCAAAGACAAATTGCTACGCCTGTTCAAGTGCCTCAGGAAGATGCTCATACTGGCCGACTGTCCAGAGTTACATGCCAATTATGACTCTAGTTCCCTCAGGCTGAAAAAAAAATGATAACCAAGCAGTGCTCAGTTCTACCGATGTGCATAATTTTATGTGAAAAATATTCAAAGAAGAAATAAACGGCTAAAAAAAATGGCCAACTAAGTGCTTCAGGAATCATGGTCAAAGGGTTTGCATGTTTTTCAGAAATAGCTGGACATTTTCTCTCAGTGACAGCACAGTTTCCTTCAGGTTCATTCTCATTAACATTCATGTGACCTTCGCACTGCCTACAGCAAGTGAATATAGTTACCGAGCAACAACATGCTGCTGATAAATGTCTCTGATTTGCTTTAATTTGTGCTGCTACTGCACACTGTTTTCTACATAAAAGATGCAACAGTAGAATCATAGAACTATAGTTCCACGTGGCATCGCTGCTCCAACCCTGTTTCTGTTTTTATCATACTAAATGTCCCCCCCTCAAGTGAGTTGTCCAGTGTTATAGAAGAACTGATGATGCAGGAAGGTGCACTATGGTGAATGGGCTATGGATCTTTATCATATCATAGTGTTTGACAATATGAGAGATAGTGACTAACTGACAGGTCAGCTAAGTTTGAACTGTAGCATGAGCATGTTTGTGTTTCTCTCTTTCAAATAAGTAGAGGGCAAGTAAAAGTCATGGAAGGCATTTTACGAACATGCTTAAAAGCAGCATCAGGGGCAGCTTGCAAATAAATATAATGCACAAGAGCGCCCTCTACCTGCTCTCTGTTGGGACTGTTCACATGGAAGACAGTAAACTATCCGTAAACGATCCTGAGACAGGCTCCATCATGGCCGCTGCTGCTTTCTAACTCAGCACGGCTCATCTGCATTTTTTACATTTATTTAATTTCAGTTTATTCTGAACTGATTAAATGCCAATTTGTTTATATGTTTGCATATAAACATATAAACAATGAAGCATATAAACATATAAACGAATGCAAATACGTTTCCCCATACCAAGCTTCTTTCTCTGTCTCTTTTTCACGTGTTTCTCTTTTCAGACGTCCTACCCCCCAACTCACTACATCCGGAAGGTACCACAGAGGAAAATCCATTATTTCACTTTTCTTCAGATGGTGCAGCTGCTGTTTCTCTGTGCGTTTGGAATGTACCCTCTCCCATACATTAAAATGATCTTCCCTCTGCTAATGTTTATCCTCATACCTATCAGGTTTGTCTCATGTAAATGTTTCATCGTGAACACACACACTCTCAGAAAATAATGATCAATTTTAATCATTATCTAGGGTTCATTTGTGGGGAAATCCTTAATAGTAGGACCATTATTTCTCCTAAACTTGGTTACAAGTAGAATGCTTTTGAATGCTCTACCCCATCTAAAGAACCCTTGATGAACCATTTTGTGTGTGGTAATTATTTTCTGTTACGGTTACTAACTGCATTATAAATGTCTTAGGAATTGTCTGCTGCCCAGGATCATTGAGGCCAAATACCTGGACATCATGGACGCACAGCACATGTAAACATGTGCACCTCCATAAAAAAGAAAAGAAAAAAAAAGGTCTCTGGGAACTGTGTTTTTGAAATGCAAAACTCTGGGAGGAAAAATAGACTGATTCTTGTGTTGTACAGCAGACATTCTGGTGAAGCACTGTAACAGGAAGAGAGAGAGAGAGAGAGAGAGAGAGAATATAAAGTTTGAAAGGTTGACTATATTCCTGTCTGTTTGCGCTTAGTCAGTCACTGCTTCTCACTGTTTTCTCATGCCAAAGCTTCTCTCTTTGGTTAATTCTTATGTACCTCTGTCTCATGATGTGGACCACTCACTTTAGTTATAAAACCATGAAACACACATACTTGCATACATACAGCGGCAGTTGAATATTATACTGACAGGAAGAGACCGGTGACTGATAAGCTCTTCTCATAGTGTTTCTTATACCATATAAAAGGTCACTGAACAAGTGGAGTGAAGTGAAGCGGATCTATCTGTAGCAATACCTCTTTGACGTTGACAATTCACACGTACAAAAAAAAAACAGACGACCCTTCATTACTTCACTTTCCTTCAGGTGAAGGGTCAGTCTGTCGGCTCCAACATGACGTGAAATCATACCGTCGATCATGCACACTCCAAAGTGTTGTGGTGCATATCATCGTTAACTTGTGGTGCATATATTAAGAACGAGTCATAACAGACCAAAAGAATACACGCACCCTGCTTGATACTGTGTCTCATAGCAATACAGTGATTATAGAATATGAATATTTTAGATATTTCTATGAGAAAAAGATTATTATCGGGGTTGATATATTTCCAGGATACATGGCGACATGTGTTCAGAATGTAACATTAGTTGCTGATGCTTCAGGGATAGGGGAACAGGTTCAGACAGCGAGAGCTATTTTCCACATTCACCCTTCAGAACAAACTCTTACTATAAGCTTTGCATATTACAGAACGTCTCCACTGTTTGTCCTCAGAATGCACAGAAACGTGCACACACACACACACACACACACAAAGATAAATGCAAATAGGCATGTACTTATAAACACAAACTAGCATGCTTGCTCATGCACTCTCCCTCCTGGCCCTACTATACAACATATATGAAAATAAATAAAGCATGGCTTTTATAAGATGCCAAACCTTTTTTTACAATTATAGTTGGAATTTCATGCAAGAGAGAATGAAATTCACAGTGGAATGCTAGTTTTGTATATTACACCCACACACTCAGCCTTTTCAAAATGTAATTGCCTATGCTGGACACCAGAACAGCTATAAAGCTTTTCATAGAAGACTACAATGGTCTCTCTTGATTTGTTACAGCAATATAACCATTTTCAGACCATGCTCAAAAGCTTACAAATAGTTAATCACTGACTATTTTTCTGTAGAAAAATCTAATTCCCAAATAAATCTCTCAGAATCTCTGTTTCTAATACTGAGAGACAGACCGTCAGACAGGGGACTGAGTGAGAGAGAGAGAGAGAGAGAGAGAGAGAACTGTGTTTCTGAAGGATCGATGCACTTGAGGATATACTAGGGATAGGATACAGTGCTGTGAAAAATATTTTCCTGATTTCTTCATCTTTTGTGTATTTGTCATACTAAATCATTTTAATTCATCAAACAAAATACAACATAAAACACAGGCAACCTGAATACACACAATACAGTTTTTTTTTTTTTATTGAAGCAAAAAAAAAAAAAATCCAACACTTATCACTAATGTGAAAAACTAAACTTAAACTTAAAATCTGGTTGTGCCACCTTTAGCGGTTTAATAGTTGCAACCAAACACTTAACTATAGATAACTGGAGATCAGACTTTCACTTATTTCTTACTCCTATGCTTTGGATCATTGACTACGTTTACATGTTCAGCAGTAATCTAATTATTGACCTTATTGTGATTAAGGTGTTTGCATGAGTCGCTTTTAGAATACTCCCGTCATGTTCAGGTTTTACATGTTATAGAACATAGATTGATTAACATCACATGTCATTACATCACCGCGCCATGCCGTCCGACGTTCCCTCCAGAATTTCACATAACATACAGTTAGTCTTCGTTACGGTACCGTAAACAGTTTTTGGTGTTTTCATTTTTAATTTTATGAAAGCTTCAAGTGCAGTTAATTATTTGTTATGCTATACATGCAAATAGATGACTACTTGAAGCCGTGGGCTGCATCTGAATCCGCGTACTTACCCACTCGACGTTAAGTGTGATTAAGGTGTGTACGGGTCTATAATGCACTTCAATAATGCGATTAAAATAGGAATACTCCACATGTCTTAATTTGATTTGCTTTTACTTCAAGTATGACTTTAGCCAGATGAAGGTCATCAATAATCACTGTTTACATGGTAGTTTCCTAATCAGAGTACTGTCTTAATGGGGTTAATATCGGATCATTGTCATACATGTAAACGTACTGAGTGACTACATTTACATGCACAGCAGTAATCTAATTATTGACCTTAGTCTAATTAAGATAATAATGTGATTAAGGTGTTTACATGAGTTGCTTTTAGAATACTCCTGTCATGTTCCCGTTTTACATGTTATAGAACATAATTAGATTAACAGCCCGCCAGAATTTCACGTATCAACATACACTTTGTCTTCGTTATCGTACAGTTTTGGGTGTTTTTATATAAAAAAAAAATATTTACTCATGTAAACTCCTTAATCGCAATATTGTCTTATTCAGAATAAGGTCAGTAATTAGATTACTGCTGTCCATGTAAACATGGTCACTGACCCTTATTGATGCAAGAGATGCCTGTAAGTCATTTGATGTTGTCCTTGGCTCTTTTGAGACTTGCTGCGTAAAAAGTTGCTGTGTTTTTGGAGGATTTTTTGGAAGGTCGGCTGTTGAAAAAGTTCTATCTAAGTGATGATTTGATCGCACAGGGTTTGCTGTAATCAGGCCTGTTTGCGTCTAGTCCAGCTGAAACGCATTTTGAATGCAGTTTAATAGATTTGGGGAATTAGTAACTATGGGGGCAAATACATTTTCTCACAGGCCCTGTTGGTATTGGATAACTTTTTTGCTGCAATAAATAACATTATTATTTAAGAACTGTATTTTGTGTTTACTCGGGTTTTATCTTAGATTTTGTTTTCATTTCTGAAACAATTTTGTATGAGATGTACACAAAAACAGAAGATCTCAAGATGGGGCAAATACTTTTTCACTTCACTGTGTGTTTTTGAGTTGGATCGGGGCAAGGACAGCACTCCATCCCACAGTTCTGTGGTCCTTCAGCACTGAAAATGAAGGAGAGAATGTTGTGAATAGTGGACATGTAGCTATAAACTTGAATCCGTAGAGACAAATGACGTAGAATGGCATACGACTAAAGAGAGATCAGGAACGTGGTGTGTTTCACATAGATGTGAGGAAAAGCAAATCAGGAAAGAGGACTAGTGTTAGAATCGTATGCTTTAAGACTACATGAAAGACTGATATCCAAATGTGTTTTGTTGTTGTTTTAGCCACTAGTCAGTTTGTTTTGTAAAACCCCACACCAATCCTCACTGAATATGATTCCCAACTCTCTCTTTATCTCCTCTGAGACTGTGACAGTATCATCGTAATCCTGCAAAACCTCTGGTGTAAAAACACCCTCCTCCTTGCACACCATTGGACTTTTCTCTCAGTATTTGACTGTAATATTGAAGTATTCAACCTTATTTTGTTATTTTCTTAACTGGATTGGATATGTTGACAGTTTATGTACTGTGCTGGCTTAATATTGTTTCAGAAAATAAGCTTTTTCTTCTTCCAATAATGAATGTATAATGTGTAGATTTTTATATAACATACAAAATCCATTGTCAAAATAATTTTGTCAAACAGATAAGCTAAATTTGTAAACGGCAATATGTTAAAAAAATATATAAATGTTTATCAGAAGGACTATGTGATTTTAAGAAAGGTAATGCTATACACTGAACTAGATCATTTCAAGCTGGTTGCCAAATAAAGAGTTATATTGATATACTAGTTTTTCTATGGTTATTATTATTATTATTATTATTATTGGGCAACATGGTGGCGGTTCGAAGCCCCTGTGTGTGTGTGGAGTTTGCATGTTCTCCCAGTGCTTCAGAGGTTTTTTCCGGGTACTCCGCTTTCCTCCGCCAGTCCAGAAGCCTTTGTTGTAAGTTGATTGACATTCCCAAATTGTCTGTGTGCAATTGTGCCCTGAAATGTGTTGGCACCCCATCCAGGGTGTCTCCCCCCGTGTGCCCCAAGTTTCGTGGGATATGCTCCAGGCTCCCCGCCACCCTGTGTTACATGAGCAGTACCGAAGATGGATGGATGGATGGTAGCATTACCACCTCACAGCTCCAGGCTCGATCCTGCTGTCTCTGTAGAGTTTTGTATGTTCTCACTGCGCATAAATGTTTCCTCTGGGATTTCCGGTTTTCTCCCACCTCCCAGACACAATCTGGTAAATGGATTGGAGACTTTAATTTGCCCCTAGGTGTAAATGTTGTGTAAATAGTGTGTGTGTGTGTGTGTGTAAGAGAGATAGAGAGAGAGTGTGAGTAGTTGTGTGTGTTTGTGTGATAGTGTGTGTTTGTGTGCACCCTGCTATATGGTAAATTTCAATGTCATGACTCACCCAACCCTGACCAGGATTAAGCAAATTAAGATGGCTTATAATTAAACAATAGTGAATTGTTGTTTTGTTGCAGTATACATCTATATTTAAATGTTAAACTACCTTGAATACACACACAGGTGTGAAAAAGTGTTTGCCCCCTTCCTCATTTCCTGTTCCTTTGCATGTTTGTCACACTT
>JAFFST010050529.1:78187-88986 GCA_022414735.1 Noturus placidus | reverse complement strand
TTCCCCATGCTGTGGGAGCTTCTATCACTCAGAAACCACGTGATTTCAAACAGTAACTGTAATCGTAAAAATATGTTCTACATATACAAAATTTCAGTATCAAATTTAGGAAGTTTGGCTGCGCGCGTGGGGGGGGGGCGTTTAGCGCTTGGACCCCCCCAATGTCCGTAACATGGTTACGCCCTTGTATATATGTATGTATGCACAGACACACACACATATGCGCACACGCATATATTAGTCCCGCCCACTGCTGCGCTCCGCTTCATCCGATTGGCTGCACAGTGCGTCAATCAACAACCAGTAAACAAGCGCCTGCGTGTTGTTTTTAGTTGTCAATTCAACTTCGAGGCGTTTGTTATGTTAAGTTCGCTGTTAACCTGAACTGTAGTCTAATATACAGGGTTATTCGGCCATAGTGTGTGTGTGTGACCTGCTGAAGGGTGATGAAGTGGGCGAGGTGGGCTGAGTTCAGCGTGAAATCTACACTCCTCTTTTCCGTGTCTGCACTTCAGTGTCGCTCCTCCTCTTCCTCGCGTCTCTGCGGGGTTCAGCGCGTGTCGAAGAGCCGCTGTTACAGTCACACCGCCGTGATGGCTGAAGAGGCGAAGAAACTGGCCGCCTACGCTGCTGTGGACAACCACATACAGGTGGGAGAGACCGAGGGGGGGAAGAGAGTGAGTGTCCATAGCTTAGCTTTCGGAGGACGCACTTGGTACAACGACATTGCTGCAGTGTTTATCTAGTTTTATTCCAGTTAGTGTTTGGTGTTGTAGGAAGCTACTCGTCGCGCATCCGCATTAGCAGACGCAGCCTGACTTTACTGTTCTGTAGTTATCTCTCCTAGTTCAGGGTCCTGCAGCTCGAAGTCCAGCACGAGTTCAAGTTTGTAAGAAGGACCAGGATGTAGCAAACACTACTAAAGGGGACTTAACGTTAAGTTCAGCTGTGTTGAACCTTCCAGTGTAACTCTAACTAATGCTACATCCTGGTCCTTCAGAACCCTTTACGTTGTTTACACAATAAAGTCACACATTATTATGTGTATGTTATGTTATGCATTCATACTTATTAGTCATGAAATGTGACTGTAGTGACAGAACAACGCCATGGCTAAAATAATGTACGCCTCGCGTCAGTCTGAAAAGGTGCAAGTTTAGTAGATCTTTTCCCAGATGTATTCCGACAGCTCCGCCCCCCCGCGAATCGCATTGGATAACGTAGGCAGTGGCGGGCCGTTAAGTCTGAGCTACCAACCAATCCGGGACAGGAGGCGGGGTTTTGAAAATCGATTGGGAAAGGTATCTGAGCACTCATGATCCAGACAGCAGAAAGAAGGAAGGAAGCAAGCATGTGGGCCTAATACTATTTATATCTAAATAAGTAGTTCATTAAATAAGTATTAATTAGCACGATTGACAAAAACATATATTTATTATTATTGTTTTTTTTATTTAATTAAAAAGGCACTATTTGGTCTGAAATGCTGGGTCAGGATTTGCTTGTTTCCAGTCTTTTAAACTGCTTAGTTGGTTTATGCTGTGACTGTGTGTAATGCTGGAATGGCGGCACAGTCCTAAATTTGAAGAATAAGCAATACTGCATTTAATGTTTTGCAAAACATAGCAATAGAATCTAGCAGAGAGTCGACTCTCGTTGCTACAAAGGTCATCAGATGCACAAACTCTATTGGGAAAAAGTGGGATCGGTCACCTTTTATTTAGAAAGTTGATGAGAATACAGGTTAGCGTGTTCGCCTCACACCTCCAGGGTTGGGGGTTCGATTCCCACCACTGCCCTGTGTGTGTGGAGTTTGCATGTTATCCCCTGAGCCGTGGGGGTTTCCTCCAGGTACTGGAAACATGCATGGTAGGCTGATTGTCCGTAGTGTATTAGTGGGTGTGTTAAAGTGTATGGATTGCTAATCCTTTCCTGCTCCCTGGGATAGGCTCCAGGTTCTCTGCAACCCTGATGGATAAGCGGTGTTCAATTCATTCAGCTCATTTTATTTGTGTAGCACTTTTAATAATAGACATCATTTAAAACTCAGCTTTACAAAAATCCTGCTGTAGAGCCCTAATGAGAGAACCAGAAAAGACAGCGGGAACAAAAAACTCCCTTAGATAAAATGAGGAAGAAAACACGAAAGGAACCAGAAGGGAACTCCTCTTCTTCTGGGTGTTACCAGATAGTGAGATTTATAAACAATTACACTTTTACCACTGTACAATAAAGTACTAATTGTATTGAAAATGTAAGTATGATCATCATAGTCTTTATGATTACTGCAGCAGCAGCTCTTAGTCTTTTATGTAAGTCTACAGTGCCGTCTATCGTTATCTTCTGAAGAAATGATGACCCAGTAATGTTTAGGGTGGGATCGTCCACAGCAACAGAAAACAAGTCACAAGTGCAGAAGCGGCAAGTAGAAGTAGTGTTGTCGATCAGGAACCGACATCGTGTTGGATTCGCATACAGCTTGATATAGAGAAAAAAACTGCTTATTAGGTATGCTCTTATACTACAGCGCTACATTCTGAAAGAGTGCAAGAGGAAACTATGGCACGACTAGAAGTAAAAATGAGAGCCAGAATGTAACACAGGCCATGAGTGAGAGAGAGTTTCCCTGATAAATGAAGAATGTTAAAGACCAATGATTACGTACATTCCAATAACACGTTTCTGCTTCTTTGTGTACCAGAACAACCAGGTGGTAGGAGTGGGGAGCGGCTCCACCATAGTCTATGCTGTGGACAGACTGGGTAAGAACCGATGCATGCGGATAATGCTGTGTTTGAGGCGAAGTTGCAACTTGTAATTCCCCACCTCCAACCGAAAAAACCCACCTCAATTACCACATCCTACTCCATTTACAGAGTGGCGTTAAATCGACATAGCTGTACACACTGCGAACACTGTAAAGTCCCAGCCTCTCCACTTTAAAGTTAGTTTACTGCAGTATTGGCTTTAGATCAGTTAATATACAGATACGGTACTTGGTTAAATGTATACAACCAACCATACTAATCACTGATTTGAGAAGGTAATCACCAACATTTGAGTCATCACTAATATAAGCCAATTTCTTGCTGTTGTCCGTCGGCTAGCTTGTTATTGCTGTATGACTTTATTACAACTTGCAAATTACTACTTACAAAGCACCAAGAACTCAGCATTATACCTAAGGCATCAATTATATGTTCTCACTTAATTGTCTTCATTTTTAATACTTTTTTTTTAATAGCTGAGCGAGTAAGGCAGGAGAAGTTGAAAATTGTGTGCGTTCCTACGTCGTTCCAGGTCAGTGCATACAAGTTACTCAGAAGCAGATGTAATACTAGTATTGTAACACCTCACAGTATTGATGAAGGTTAATCTACTGTCTCCTCTTTGCCTCAGGCTCGTCAGCTGATTCTGCAGCACGGCCTGTCTCTGTCAGATTTAGACAGACACCCAGACGTGAGTTAATCACAACCCAGGCATGACAGCACTTAGTATACACAGACACCTCTCATGTACTGCAGATAAGTTATACCTGTGTAGGGCAAAATGCATTAAAACGCCGTTACAAAGAAGAGTAAATATATAGCACCTTTTAAACTTTCAAATGAAACTAAGAAAGCGTTTTTGTTTGTGTTTCGTAGCTGGATGTAGCAATCGACGGAGCTGATGAGGTGGATGATTCACTCACTCTTATTAAAGGAGGCGGGTAAGGAGCATGAGATCAGATTTTGGACACAGATATTCCTGTTAAGGTTATTTTGATGGTTGCAAACATTCAGGTTGAATCTGTCAGTAAAGATATTCATTTCAGAACTAGTGTCAACAGGGTTTGCTGATGGTGTTGAAATAGCTTGATCATGTGAAGAAGTGCTTACATTAAATATATTAATTTTGTATGAATATAAAACCTATTAATATAGTCACTGATTTTAAGAAGGAAAAAAAAACAACTCCCAACATTTTGGCTAGAGGTCAACTCATAGTGAATTTTTACCGATAGCCAAGTTGGACAGTAGCTGCCGGTATCTAATTGATCAACTGCTAGTTTTTAAAATTGATACGGAATGAAAACACTCAAAAGTAAAATATTGCTGAACTTTGATTTCTTTTTTATATATCCCTTTGAAAACTGTGTAAGCATCCTAAACGCTTTCTGATACCACAATAACTTTCTCTTCTCCCCTCCTCTCTTTCTTTCCCAAACTTCAGAGGATGCTTGACTCAGGAGAAAATTGTAGCCGGTTGTGCCAAACACTTCATCGTCATTGCTGACTACAGGTAAAAAAAAAAGTCTCTCTCTCTCCCTCTCTTTCTCTCTCTCTCTCTCTCTCTCTCTCTCTCTCAGGAATTCAATGGAAATTCTCAGCTACGGTATTTCAACAGCTAATCAATACACTTAATCAGTCACACTATCAGTGTAGCTTCATGTTAGAAGGAAAATAAAGCTTTGTGAGGATTAAGGTTTGCTTCTTCAGTTTTAAACTTTCAAAGTGGTGCTGAGCAGTTTGTGATGGTTCATTTCCTGCGTGGACAGGAAGGACTCGAAGGCACTGGGCCAACAGTGGAAGAAAGGTGTGCCGATTGAAGTGGTCCCTATGGCGTACGTGCCTGTGTCCAGGGCCATCACCCGGCGCTTTGGTGGGGAAGCTGTGCTGAGGATGGCTATCAGTAAAGCGGTGAGCCTTTGTGAGGGGGAAAATACTACTGTGACATTATTCAGAGATAAGTGCTGATTAAAGCCTGGTTTATACTTGGCGTGTGATGCGTGTTCACGTACTCCCCTTCATACCTGACGTAGCGTTTTTAAAAAAAAAAAAAAAAAAACACAACTATATCCACGAGGTGGCATGCCAGACCTGAAAACTTTAGTGTTTGAATTTAGAGATTTCCTGCCAGCTGTTCTGGGACACGGGAGATGGTAAACATGCAGGCAGGCACTGTGTTTCTTTTTAACTGTTGTCATTAACTATGCTTCAAATTGCAAACTATGACCTCACATTTCTAAGTATTTCACAAGCCACAAGATTCAGAATATTAATGCGCAAAACTTTTGTTGGGTTTTTTTTTTTGGTATTTTTGAAAGCTGCATGAGGGAAGCAGAACAGGGAAGTTAATACTCAAAAAAGGTCTAGAATAGTACGCAATTTGAAACATGGTCACAGAGTATTTACATTGACGCAGCACAATGGTCACACGTCATGTTAATTCTTTCAGCCACACACAATTGTCGAACGCATGCGCATTGTGACTGGCTGCCTTTTTGCTGATGCATGCGAGTAGTATAAACTTTGACGTAAAATAAATGATCAGTGCAAGAGTGCATATGTTAAAAAAGAACAAAATGCACTGAATTCAGATTCACGGCTGCGCAGATGTTTATATCTAGTTGTTTTACGCGTGAGGCAGCTTACAGTCAAAGCAAGCAGTTCAGTGTTTGAAATCACAGCCTTAAAATCGAAAGCACAGTATGTTCGGTGTTTTCATTAAGTAAGCTGTATGTCCTGTATGAGGCCATCGCTGTGTCTGAAATCATTCTCTCACACACTCTGCATTGTGTGTAGTAATATAATGATCTATCCAGGAAATCGCATTTGTCAGCTGAGAATGTGGAAAACACTACAAAATGTGGAGAATGGGGAGTACATTCAGATATGACATGTATTTGTCGCTGTATTTTGCTGTTTTGTTTGTACACTGTGCGCACATGGATGTAAACCCCTTTGCTAAGATAAACAGGAAGTACTTCGCTGAGGAATTAGTGCATTCAGCTTACCAAATTTTTGACTTTGGCACGATCGACAGACAAAGTGGAGGACACATCATAATGAGTGATGTTTGTTTTCCTCCACAAACTGTGAACTGCATAGACAGTGTTTTAGATTTAACAAGCGAGTATGTCTGTGTGTTGATTGATCCTAAAGCAAATGCTTGTATATACAGCACAAGTCATTTAAAGGTAACTAGTGGTAGTTTGTTTACTGCTGATGCTGTGAGCAGCCATGTTCATTTGATTTCGCTCTGTAAATAGGAACGGGAATTCGGAGCCGAAGGCGTGTTGTTGTTTTTTATTTTTTCCCTCTATGGCTTTTACTTGGTTGGAGATTGTCAAGTCGTTACCTTCGAACGCAGCATTAGCTGAAACATTTTCTAGCACAGTTCCATGTGACAGAAAAGCAATGGGAGAAAGAAATTATTGATATGATGCGGTGGCATTTCATATCGCAAAAGACATTCACTCGAGAAAGAAGGGTAAGGGCACCATCTGTGGAAGATATATAATATCCTTGGTTTAAAAGAACTATTGTTTGGACTAGTTGCTATACAGCGGTGCTTGAAAGTTTGTGAACTCTTTAGCATTTTCTCTATCTGCATAAATGTGATCTAAAACATTGAGATAAAAGTATTAAATTAAAATCCAATTCAATCAATGGGATGACAATCAGGTGTGAGTGAGCGCCCTGTTTTATTTAAAGAACAGGGATCTATCAGAGTCTGATCTTCACAGCATGTTTGTGGAAGTGTATTATGGCACAAACAAAGGTGATTTCTGAGGACTTAAGAAAAAGACTTGTTGATTCTCATCAAGGCTGAAAAAGGTTACAAAACCATCAGTGAAGAGTTTGGACTCCACCAATCCACAGTCAGACAGATTGTGTACAAATGGAGTGATAAACCAGCAAAGATTACTCCAAGAGCAATCTCAGAACATCTGTACGTGATCTGAATCTCAAGAGAAAGTGGGTTATGCAGTAATACCACAACCCTAATCACACAATTCGTTCTACCAAAGAATGGTTAAAGAAGAATGAAGTTAATGTTTTGGAATGGCCAGGTCAAAGTCCTGACCTTAATCCAATATAAATGTTGTGGCAGGACCTGAAGCAAGCAGTTCATGTGAGGAAACCCACCAACATCCCAGACCTGAAGCTACTCTGTACTGAGGAACGGGCTAAAATTCCTCCAAGCCGATGTGCAGGACTGATCAACAGTTACCACATGTTTAGTTGCAGTTATTGCTGCACAAGGAGTTTCACCAGATACTTAATACAAAGATTCACATACTATTACCACTCACAGATACGGTGCATCCGGAAAGTATTCACAGCACTTCACTTTTTCCACATTTTATGCTACAGCCTTACTCTAAAATGGATTAAATTCATTATTTTCCTCAAAATTCTACAAACAATCCCCCGTAATGACAACATGAACGATGGTTGTTTGAAATCTTTTTCAAATTTTCACAGACTTTGCTCAGTACTTTGTTGAAGCCGCTTTGGCACCACTCACAGCCTCAAGTCTTTTTGAGTATAATGCTACAAGCTCGGCACACCTATTTTTGGGCAGTTTTTTCCACTCTTCTTTGCAGGACCTCTCCAAGCTCCATGAAGTTGGATGGGGAGCGTTGGTGCACAGCCATTTTCAGATCTCTCCAGAGATGTTCAATCGGGTTCAAGTCTGGGCTCTGGCTGGGCCACTCAAGGACATTCACAGAGTTGTCTTGTAGCCACTCTTTTGTTATCTTGGCTGTGTGCTTAGGGTCGTTGTCCTGTTGGAAGATGAACCTTCACCCCAATCTGAGGTCCAGAGCGCTCTGGAGCAGGTTTTCATCAAGGATGTCTCTGTACATTGCTGCATTCATCTTTTCCTCGATCCTGACTAGTCTCCCAGTTCCTGCCACTGAAAAACATCCCACCAGCATGATGCTGCCACCACCATGCTTCACTGTAGGGATGGTATTGGCGAGGTGATGAGTGGTGCCTGGTTTCCTCCAGACATGACGCTTGCCATTCAGGCCAAAGAGTTTAATCTTTGTTTCATCATGGTCTGGTAGTCCTTCAGGTGCCTTTTGGCAAACTCCAGGTGGGCTGTCATTTGCCTTTTACTGAGGAGTGGCTTCCATTCAGGCCTGATTGATGGAGTTCTGCAGAGATGGTTGTTCTTCTGGAAGGTTTTCCTCTCTCCACAGAGACACACTGGAGCTCTGTCAGTGTAACCATCGGGTTTTTGGTCACCTCCCTGACTAAGGCCCTTCTCCCCGATCGCTCAGGTTGGCCGGACATCCAGCTTTAGGAAGAGTCCTGCTGGTTCCAGACTTCATCCATTTACGGATGATGGAGGCCACTGTGCTCATTGGGACCTTCAATGCTGCACAAATGTTTCTGTACCCTACCCCACATCTGTGCCTCGATGCAATTCTGTCTCGGAGGTCTCCAGACAATTCCTTGGACTTCATGGCTTAGTTTGTGCTCCGACATGCATTGTTGACTGTGGGACCTTATATAGACAGGTGTGTGCCTTTCCAAATCAGGTCCAGTCAACTGAATTTACCACAGGTGGACTCCAATCAAGTTGTAGAAACATCTCATGGATGATCAGTGGAAACAGGATGCACCTGAGCTCAATTTTGAGTGTCATGGCAAAGGCTGTGAATACTTATGTACGTGTTTTTTTTTTATTTTTAATAAATTTGCAAAGACTTCAAACAAACTTCCTTCACGTTGTTATTATGGGGTATTGTTTGTAGAATTTTGAGGAAAATAATGAATTTAATCCATTTTGGAATAAGGCTGTAATATAACAAAATGTGGGGAAAGTAATGCGCTGTGAATACTTTCCAGATTCACTGTATGTGATATTGGACCATTTTCATCAATAAATAAATGGCCAATATATTTTTGTCTCATTTGATTAATTGAGCTCTGTTTACCTACTTTTAGGACTTGACGATGTTTTTGGTCATATTTATGCAGAAATATAGAAAATTCTAAAGGGTTCACGAACTTACATTTACATTTATTCATTTAGCAGACGCTTTTATCCAAAGCGACTTACAAGTGCACACTCACACACCAATGGTAGCAGAGCTGCATGCAAGGTGCTAGCTTGCCATCGGGGGCAACTTAGGGTTCAGTGTCTTGCCCAAGGACACTTCGGCATGGGATCACCCGGGCCGGGATTCGAACCACCAACCCTACGATTAGTGGATTAGTGGACTAGTGGACAACCCGCTCTACCGACTGAGCCACAACTTTCAAGCACCACTGTAAATCTACATTTTCCATTCTAATAAAGAAAACTCTGTTTGAAATAAAAAAAAAATTCAATTGCATTAACTAAACAAAAAGTCGAAGTTGTAATCGAAATAGAGACTCGTTCAGAAATCTGGGGGGAAATTAAGGCCTCAGCAGAATGACCTTCAATCAGACACTTATCTTTAACCTGAACTCCTCGACCCAGCTGTGTTCACACATGCTTATCTTTTCCTCCTTCAGAGTGTGTGGCAATATATATCTATTTTCCAGAGGCATTGAAATGTGGTAATGAAAGGCTCAAAAAACGTTTACAAAAATTGGTCAATTTATTTCTCATTTTCAGTGGGTTTTTTGTTTTGCATGGGCAGAAAGCAGAATTGGGTTTGAATAAATATATTATCAATACACAGTGATATCCTCTCAGGTCTCTCATTCCATTTTAAAACATAGTGTAGTGACTGACTTTTGTGACCAGCAGGCTGATTGAGTTTACAAGGAATTGTTATTTTTTTCTGTCTAGTCAAATGCATATTCTTTGTCTCTGTTCAATTTGGCCAGTGTCATATTTAAGTCGTATTGTTTTAACTGATTTTGGGCAGAATGATGCATCACATGTCTGAATCGCCATGTAGTAACTAAAACGGAGTTGTGTTCATTGGTTAGTGTTTGGGTGAAGTAGCACCACTCAGTTTGTGTCTCACCTGCTGTTGTGCTGCTCCACTTATGTCAATACGGGCACATCTAATTTTTGCCCTCAACAACTGGGCATGGACTGGGAAAAAACGTATGCCTACCCAAATTAGCAAAGCACCCATATTTATTGTGATTCATCACTAAATATCTCTTTCATCCAATCATCCACACTCCATGATTACTTCTCTTTAGCCCACTGTAAGCTTGTTGTCTTCTGTTTAGGTGTTAGTGCTGGTTTTCTTTCGGCTTTTCTATACGTAAATCCCATTTCATTCTGCCGATTCCTTACAGTTCTGTCACAAACATTGACTTGTGTTTCCACCCATTTATTTTCCATTTGTTTTGTGTATTTTCTATTTCCAAGGCATGTTGCTTTGAGTTCTCTATCCTGACGCTTTGCCATCTTCCTTGGTCTACCTGTATGTTTTTTCCTTTTATATACTGTATAACCTTCCCATTTCATTTATACCTGCACCAAATTTTAGACTTTAGACTTGATCTTTAGCCACAGTCCATGTTGAATTTCCTTCTTGAAGGAGTTTTATAATCCTTTCCATTGTTTCAACTGACAACTCTCTTGTTGGGACCATGTTTCCTTTCCTAAAGATCTGTAAGAACTCTCTTTTTAAATCCAGACTAATTAGAATTTTTAGACTTGTGCTGGTATTTGTTTTAGAAATGCAAATTACAAGGTGATTCCATAATTTTTTCCTCTACTTGATCTGTAAAAAAATTGCATTAATTCAACTCATTTCATTTAACGTGTTCGAGGCATGTTTCATGAAGCCAGAATGTTCAGCTATTAAACAAAAAATGTTTTGTGTCATATGTCTTCTGTTTATTGGTTACAAATTGTGGTGATTCCATTATTTTGCCAGGGGTTGTATACTAGGGACATACAGTGGTGTGAAAAAGTGTTTGCCCCCTTCCTCATTTCCTGTTCCTTTGCATGTTTGTCACACTTAAGTGTTTCGGAACATCAAACCAATTTAAATAATAGTCAAGGACAACACAAGTAAACACAAAATGCAATTTGTAAATGAAGGTGTTTATTATTAAAGGTGAAAA